>VXBL01002477.1:39814-70733 GCA_013400195.1 Aramus guarauna | reverse complement strand
GGGGTGAAGAAAAGACAACTGACTGACATTATGTACCTCGTGCTATATATCATCTAAATGATGTCTAATGCATGCATTTTATTTGAGAGTTGCTGTTCTTCCTCTTTGTTTCTTTAACAGTGTTATCCTGGTATGTCTTTTCATTTCACAGGGCAAAAGTATCTTTACATGCTAGCCACTCATTAATGAACAGCAGAAGTGTAAAAGATCAAAACTTTACAAATAGGTTTTGTTTGGAAAAAAGTACTAACTCAGCACAAAAACCTGTAGCATTCATTTGACAGCAGGATGCAATATTTGTTTTCAACAGGACCAAAATCTTGCCTCAGAACTACTGTTTTTCCTAGAGGCTCCGCATTTACCATCAAGTGAAAATATAATAAAATTCAAAGCCACTACCTTGGGAGATTCATCCTTGCCCTATTTCTTTTAAATGGACAGAGATGTAGAAATCTATATCCGTGCCTGTGTCACAAGACATAGGAACAAATGCTGCACTCTATGAAGTGATAAAGTGGTAAAAATTGACATTCTTCCAATCTTCTGCTAAATCTGTTCTTCATCAGCACTGGCTTGTGGTGCCTATAACAAATACTCGGTCATGTGGGTTGCCATCATACCAGCTAATACCTATTTTCAGTTCTCAGAAGGATATACAAAAAAGGAGAACAGCCAAGGGAAGGGTTAGATAGGTATGGTTTACTCATGTGACAGCTGTGGGTGGACTTGCTGTCACCAAGCATTAGCTGACTAAGCATTCACCAACAAGGAGCCACAAGAATTCCCAGATAGGTGGGTAATGAGTCTCCAGATATGAAGGGATAAAGGTAGCTGTCAAAGATATGTGAACAAATGTCATTCCAGAAACACCTGTTTATTTCCATTGGCCACTGCTGGGCATTAGGTTACATACCCATCTCTCAAACTACTCAAGAAAGGTAACATGAATGCCACCTGAGTGTGAAAGGTCATTGCCACTCTTGTGTTGCTGACTTTTAAGGGTGTGCTTCAGGGAAAATCACAAGGGGAAATCATAAGGGGAACCTGTAAGGGGAAAACTGTGAAAGCACATCAGTCTGTTTAATTTGAATTAGAAAGAGATCTGTATTGCTCTGGGAAATTAATCTTCCTCAGATACCCAGTTTCTTGCTGCTGTCCCCCTTATTTTGAAAATAGGTTTTGAATTCTTAATATATATTTTAGTCTTTTTGTGTCCTTTATGAAACTTATTTCAGCAACTAAGTGTTTGATTGGAATTTATGGGAGATGTCTGTTCTGAAAACTCATTGGGAGAAGCTCTGAAATCCACAAAGTGCAAAGGATTCTGCATCAGTTTTCTGCAGGGACAAAAGTAATGAAAAACATGTTACCATAAAATGGCCATCCTGCCAAGTTAGAGAAGTGAAGCTACTAGAAAACCTCAAAAGCAACACACTTATTGTGGTTGCTATTTTATCACTTGCAAAGTTATTGCAGTGGTGTGTTGTTGAATTGACCAAGAATTGATCTAGCCCTCCTAAAATGTCAGATATAGCAATAATTGAATAAGAAGTCTTGAATAAGAGGGATACTTTCTCCAAACAATTAACTGTCCTGGAGAAAGAACTGTCTTGGTCAAAGTAAACATGCAAGAAGAAACAGGAATATTATGTGATTTATTTTTTTTTATTTTGTGTATGTGTGTGTGACATTCACCCCGTATGGAGTCATCATATATGATATATACATTTCAGAACTTGGTTATTCACTTTAATGGACACAGCATTGATTGGTCAGTGACAAGGCACCAGGAACTGTATGACCAAAATGATCATGTTAAAAATATGACTCCAGGAAATGGGAAGTGCAGTGTTTAAATCTTTCATTTAGATTATATCATTAATCTGACACTCAGCGGTTATGGCAAACAGCACTATGGAGGCATGGATAAGAGGTAGAAGGAATGGAAGTTCCTTAAACTAGCTTTGCTTCCAGGTAAAAACTGTTATTGAATAACTATTTCAAGTAGGTTAATTGTATTACCCTCTGGAGATGTCTGTCTTTCTCTGCTGAATATAGAAAAAGTTCAAATGACTAGCCCGAGTTAGCTAAATTTAAGGGAAATTAATTCCTCTATCGCTGCACTGAATTTGGATCAAAATGTGTTTGCTCTCAGCTATGTGTGTATTAGGAGGTAATAACTCCACTGACTTAGATGCAATCTTTGAAGAAAAGCAATATAAGTAAGCCTATTTTTTTTTTATTTTTATTTTATTTTTTTTCCTAGGAAATGCTCACAGCAATGTTGTACACCTTATTAAGGACTCATATGTACAGGTAGAAAACTCTTACTCCCATTTTAGTACTCATTAAACTCTACGGAAGCCTTATGATGAACTTCCTATACTCCCACATATTCACATACAGATAGATATAAATATATATTCACATATACATATAAATTGGGATGGTTTGGGGTTTGATTATTACCTGAATAAGCCCGGAATAACTTCATAAGATGCATATTCTTGCTCTTTTTGGCAAATCAAATGTAATTTAATATTTACTGCGTTCATTGAGCTTGGCTGATGCTTTAATTTATACCACTTTAAAATGAAATGTTTGAGTACATCCTCCACTATTCTTTTGATTAGGTTGCAACATTATGCTTTTGGAGTATTAAATAACCTCTTTATTTCCTTTGCCAGTGCACAAATGTGAATGAACGTATTAACTCCTGGAGTCCACATTTATTCTCACAAAAGACTCCAATAAATGTATAGGGAATATTTTAAAAAGCAAATTAATTTTGATTGTTAAGATTCATATAGATTATCTAATTAGTTGTTTGCTATGGGTTTTTTGATTGCAGAAGTGATTTTTTTAATCAATCTGTGGTATATCTTCTACCTTATTGCAAATTAATCACAGGGTATTTGAACTGTTGTAGAAAAAGAAAGAAGACTATACCAACCAAATTCAGGAATATCCATCATTTTGGTTGAACACTGATAGGAAACCAAGCCAGCTGGAAGATTACCATGTTTGCTATGTTCTGTAGTTACATTAAAAAAAATAAAAATGCATTGCTGGTATCCATCATGACACTTACTAATGAGTATCTGCTAGCAAAAATAATTTTAACATTTCTCTAAGGAGTTACTAACTTCGATTAACTTTGGTATACTTCTGTGGTCTAACTGAGAAGTCTTTTCCTTTGAAATATTTATTCACCTTGTGAGAAATTGAGGTGGAGATAAATCAACTCATCTGTCACTCTCCCTACACCTATATTTAAACAATAAAATTCCCATAGACAATCATTATTCCATAAAGATTTTTTTCCAAAAATCTTTTTTTTTTCTGTAGAATGACATCTTATTACAGTTTATGAAGTATAAATTTTAATTTTAATCTTTCCAAATAAATTAAGTTGTAGTGGAAGCAACAGAAGCATCTCTTAGGCCCATAATCTCTTCCAAGTTAATACATGATTTAGTCATGAAAAAAGTATGCAATAAAGTATCTTCAAATATGAGAAATAATAATTTAAAAATAGAATAATTTAATGTCTCAAAGCGTGGTATATGCCACAGAACACTTTAAACAAAGCAGATGTTACTGGGAACTCACAAATACTACATTTACGCTGCTCAGAGAGGCAGTTCCCTAACCAGGTAGCAGAATTAATTGTTCCACACTGTACAGGAGTGTGTGAATCTCTAAATTATATCCCTCGATCCACTCGATCTTGTGTCTTCTCTGGGGTTAATATGATGATTTTGTGCTTCTGAGGAAATTAAATAGATAAATAAATAAATAAATAAATAAATAGATAAATTTATATTGTTTATTCATTGATTGATTCAATGGTAAGAGTCTGAAGTAATGCAGTTCATCAGAAAGGTGTGCTTATATCATGACACTCAGGATTTGCTTTATACGCCCTATGTTACAATGGCATGAGGGAATGCTGGAAGCTGCAAAGGCTGCGGAAGCGGTGTTAAAAGACTATTGCAGGCACAGGGAGCCCAGCCTGAAACAATCTCTTCTGCACTGTCTATTGGGACCAACCATTGAATAAATGGAGGCTCAGAACAAAATCCTGTGTTTTGGTTTGAAGGACACTTAACTGTTTCCTACAAAACAAAGGCGGAGAATAAACTGACACTTATGCTGTGTGTGTACAGACAACCAGAAACTGGGAGTGAATTAATATATGTCAACTTTTCTTCCTTCTCCTTCTCCTTCTCCTTCTCCTTCTCCTTCTCCTTCTCCTTCTCCTTCTCCTTCTCCTTCTCCTTCTCTTTCTCTTTCTCTTCCTCCTCTTCCTTCTCTTTTTACTATAAATTTAGAGTACATATTATATACTAAACTATTTCTAAGATTAATATATGAAATGGTTTATACCCTGGAAGAGATTTCCAGAATTATATACCACCTCTATGATATATAAATAATAAAATATTGGTTTTGTGGGTCATGACTACATCTCAATTAGCTAATGAAAATTTATTTGTTTTTTCTTCCTTTTGGATATGAAGGAAATAAATGATAGTCAACATGTACATAAAATCCAGATTGATGATGTAGGAAATAGTACTAAAAGTGGTTTTGTGTGACTCTAAAATGCCAATGGCAAGTCATCAAGGTTGACAGACAAATCTTCTCTATATGTGTAAGTATTTGAACTATTTCCAGCTATCAGAGAGTCGTACATAATGGTCTCTGTTATAAACAGGGGTGTTGCAGTGTGATCATGTGAACCAAAGTGGCAGTGATGGACATTAAACTTCTTTTTGATTCAGTGTCAGTGGGTTATATGTTTTGTATACTATTTGTCAAAGATTTTACAAGGAGTGGAATAAGAAGACAAAACCAGCTCCTGTATCTTAGCAACCCAAAATATGCTTGCCTGAGTGAGCCCAAAAGTAACGTGAATGTCAGGAAAGCTAACAATATAGGAGATCTTTAGGCATTACTTGACAATTACAAATACAACACAGAATTAACACAAACTAACAAATTAAAATTATTCATGAACATCTGTAGCCAACAATCTAGCCATCACTTAAAACCTAAGAGTTGCATTATTTAATTTTCATAGGTCTTTAACTGTTCGTTAGTGCTGGAACTATCTTTCTATGCTTATGGAGAAAGAAGATAGTAGGACCGCTTGCAACAATTATATATTACTTTACCTTTCATCATACTTTTCATCTTAAGAGAATTAAATTCTATCTGCACATTTCCTCTCCTTGATGACTATCAAAAATAACGCAATTTATTTTTATCAGTAACTTTTCACAGATAATTGCATATGTCCTGTTTGACCTGAAGTGGAAAAAATCTTAAATCTGCAAATTCTGGAAATCTGCAAATTTCTGGAAAAAATCTTAAATTTGCTTATTTTGGAACTATTAAAGTCACAGATTATGTCTTTGAAAATAAGTAGTGTGAGAGAATAATGGAGAAGGTAAAGCGGTATGAAAGGATATAAAAGACCACTTCCAAAGTATGGGTGGAGGAAGGAATACTCAACTGATATGACTTTTTTGTTGTAGCTGGAGGACCTGGAGTTGCCTTTCAGCATTTATCTATCTGAAATTCAGTGTGAACTCTACACTCACTATGACACTCACTCTCTTTATTACCTATTGATACAGTTTCTTAACCTACTGTATTTTCTGACATTCTTTTCATTCTCCTTTTTCTAGTTCTGCAGCTCAAGGAATAATTCATCTTCAGTCATCTACCTCCTCAGACTTTTTAAGGGCTTGTTTCTCTTCCGTTTCTGTCTCTTTGAGATATCACTGCTCAGGTTCAGGGTGACACCTCAGGAGGTAGATTCTGTATTTTGTATACTAGTGAGGAAGTACCAGATAAGAAATCAACATTATAGCTTGCATCTGCAGTGTACATGTATTGCAGTTTTGTAGGGCAGTTATGAACTGCACAGATGAAATTTAAAAGACAACATTGTTAAGGCCGTTCTCATTATGTCGTTCATAATATAGTATTTTTCCCTCTGAGAGCTAATTTATTTTGGACTTTTATTGAAGTCACATGGAAAAAAACCAGCAAGCAAGAACCAAATTAGAGATTTTCAAAATGAATATACTGGCTTTATTCCAATATATTAAGACAAAAAACCTCCCAAGTTTGTTGTTGGGTTTTTAAATATATTAACATCTTAAAGGTTGTATTTGTAGTACAGCAAAAGATAAGGCTGTGTGAAAGAATAACAGACAACAGAGAAAAAAATTGAGTATTGTATCCTTTATTGTATCCTTAATCCTTTATTATTATTGAGACTAGTGTTTTAACAGTAACCAATTATATTTTAATTAATACATTATTGAATGATGTTAATGGCTGATATTCTATTACTTCTTTCAATAACAGAATGATGCATTAGGAAGTTATGCTTTACTATGTAAAGAGGAGATGAATTTGAGGAGATTCACTCTAATAAAACAAGAAAATAGAGTTGGATGAACTGTTGAATAAAGCTTTATACAGGTCCTTAGGTATCAACTTATTATAAGACTTATTTTAACAAGGAGGAATGTCTGTTGAGTTTAATATGACAAAGGAGATCATGGTCCTCATCAGTCTATGCAATCTGAAAAAACCCCAACATAATACACCTTATGGAAACATTAAAATTATTCAAAAGTCAACAAAAGAAAATCAACTGGAGGACAAAATCCAGAGTAAGATACTGGGCTTTGGAATAAGTTGTTAAAAATTTTAGAAGGCAACGGGTCTCAATTTTCTGCAAGATGTAAAGAATAAATCCACAGATAGCTGATGTATTTGTAAGCTTTCAAAAGTTTTTAAAGCAATTGAGAAAGGTAAACAGATAAATCTTCAGTGAAAGCTGGAGACACAATATGAGCAAGTCCACCTTCCTCACAGCAAAAAGTGAAAAGAAAAAAAAAAAGAAAAAGAAAAAGACAAGACCACAGCGAAGAAGAACACAAAACATACAGACTGGCAGAACACTGGGTATGAGTGTTCACATGATGATATGAGCTGATTTATTCTGTCATGAAACAAAGATTGTCCACAACTACCATTACTAACCTGTAGCTTCTGGATAGAAGATATAGAGCACTGCATTGTATCAAAGTTTTCATTTAGTTTTTAAGGAATACAAAAGCTAGGACTAAAGAAACCAGTAACTTATTCTCAGTATTATTTTTAAATGCATTTAATAAAATCCAAACTCAGTTTAAAATGTCAAAATTATATACACTTTTCTATATTACTTTTAACAGCTGAACTGAATGAAATACACAGTTTTAGGTAAATCTAAATGTTTGCATCTGATTTTGCAAAGAATGTGTGCTTTTCGAAGCATTTTCCTTCTTAACCGAAGCTATGTCCAGATTTATTTTTGAATGAGTGTCTTCCTTCACAGTTTCAGCAGGTCTTTAATCTTATTTTCATTAAAGTGACAATAAAAACTCAGTCCATTGAAACCACTTTGCTTGTTATCAGCTTATATTCACAGTATGACAGACAGATGATAATGAAGTCAGCAACATTCTCTTGATTTTTTGCATTGTACAGAAAATGTGGTTTTGTTTGGCGCAAAGTGAATATAGGCAATATTTATTACCTTGACCTTTGATGTGAATAAAAATCTTTGTATATTTAAAGTGATCTATTGGACACTACCTGCATCAAAGTTTGTATTAAAACATAAAATTCAAGCATTGATCAGCAATAGTACTGTACTAAGACATAAATACAAAGTTATATTTAATTTGGAACCAGTATCTAATCAACACCTTAAAATATTTTAACTCAGTTTTAGGTTTGCATAGTCATATGATTATGTGAAGAAAATTTAGAGGAGACAGAACTGATAACTCCTAGAGAATTTCTGGTACTTTTGGTACTTTTCTTCCCTGTATTGTTTGCAGGCAGGTAAATCATTAAAAATATTTAACTGGACTGCATATTACTGTTTGTTGCATTTTTTTGGTTATACAGCAATTAGACTAATGAAAAGTTCTTGACTGAGCTTACAATGTGTATCTTCTATTGCTTATAACAAGCTTTTAAGTGCAGCAAACTGTTCCCTAACCAATTCTTCATGGTTCGGCACACTGTAGACCTGTTGCACAGGACCTTTCAAAGGACCTCATGGCACGAATAGTTAAGTTGAATCCAAATTATCAACAATATAGATGAGTTAGTGGGGAATTGTACAGGTTTCTACTGCGTCATAAGTAGTTAGTGGTTGTCCTCCCCAAAGAAGGCCTCTTGCAATCTGCTTCTATAGCATACATAGCCAAAATCAAATGAGATAGGTATGTCTCTTATCCTGCATTCTCAGGGTAGCTTGAAGTCTTACTGGCCATGCACAAATCCAATGTGTAAGAAAAGGACCTAGAGACCTTTAGTTTCCCAAGCCTGCCTATGGGGTCAGTATACTGTCAGATATGTTCAGTTACATAGCTGTCCTTGGAGCAGGCGAGGAGACAAATACCAGGCACAAAGCAGAAAATATCTTTTTACAGTGGCATCGGAAAACAATCATACAGAGTGAGTTGAAAACACAGCCATTGAGATTGGGAACAGGCTGCTGCTGTGGAGGAATAAACTGCTGATAAAACCCATCTTCCAGACAGAAACAAACACTAATAAAATACTGCCATAAAATGTAACTAGTTACTGGGAATATGATATTCACCTTAGGAGTGGAACTAAATATCTGGTTTCAATTTTCTGAAGACAGCCAAGTTGATCTTGACAAACAATGAGTTGTATAACGGAGGGACGATGCCAAAGCTAGATTAAAATGGAGTAACATGGTGGTTTTGCAGTTGTTTTAGCTGAAAAGCTAATGACCATCATCTAGTAATTCAGCAACAAACTTTCCAGGTAAAATTCCATCCGTGTCCAGAAAAGGCTTTGTATTCCTTTACAGATTTGCTTCACAGATTACGTTGCTCTGAATGATTATGTTTACAGTGCCTAATGTAGGTCAAACCTGTATCAGCAAAGCAAACCTTTATCAGCAGAGTTTGTAATGCTTAACTGTTACTATAATGCATTGCAATGGTTACTATAGCTTTGGAGTGTGTTATTTTATGTCCTGGAGCATTAATAAACCAAAATTACCAGTGGTATCCATAGTAACAAAGAAAAGAGAAACAGTATATCGGAGTATTATTCCCAAGCGTGCTAAACTCCTTCTGAAGTTGGGGTTTCGTTCTAGCCCTATGCCTTTTGTGCTATAAAAAACCCTGCAGTATTCTTTAAATTAGGAATCTATTCCCAGATTATAATTTTCACTTAAACAATCACATTGCACTGCACTGTTAATAATGAAATCATACTTAAATTTGCACAATATCTGGCTTCACTGTTGTATTTGTCTTCATATAATACTTAGGTCATTAATTTTCTTAGGTGAATCTAAAAAAGTAGTGTTATTAAGGTGAAGTTAAATTTTTACTTAGATTAAAATTTTCTTTTATACAGAAAGTATTTTCAATGATCAAGGAAAGTTACTCAAAATCCATTTTGAAATTATACTTTTATCTTCCTTTTTTTTTTTTTTACAAGTTTCATTATATGTTAATTTCCTAGACTTTATTGTGTACTGAGAAAAGCTCTTGAAGAAATGAGTTCCACTGAAGTCCAGTTACATAATAAAAGTAAGTATTTAGGATAATAGTCATCATAGCTTTACCCCTTTTTTGTTTGTTTGTTTGTTTGTTTGTTTGTTTTGTTTTTTGTCTAGTTACCAAATGAAAACCTGCTAGTTAAATTCTGATTTGGTAATTTGAGAAAGGATGTAAGAAATGGATACTCTTAAAGATATGCTGGTGATTTTAATATATTTACGATAACTCTTTATATCTTTTACTTTAGAAAACATCTGATATTTAATGAATTCAAAAAATGAAACTTACTTTTAAGACAAACAAGGTAAAATGCTACTCTTGCTTTTTCTCTGCAAAGCTGTGAAGAAAAGCTTTTTAGTACATAAACCAGGATTTTAATTTGCTTTTTTGGAAGACAAAATTTTATTCATTAACTAACAGTAGGGAATCCTTTATTTCCTGCCCAGCAGATGGAAGAGGATCTGGAAGACTTAGTGTTCCTAATGAGGAAGTTAGTATTAATGTACTGTCTGTTATACAAAGTAGAACATACTGAGATGTGTCTCTTGATAGAAGGATGCTATGGAAAAGCTAAATACTTTATTTCATCTCTTGAGAAATTTAGTGCCTTCTCTCTTGTTTGCGGAAGTCCTAGATAATAGTATATGAAGTGATTTTTAATGGAACATGGCAAGTAAAAAAAATAAACCCGAACCCCAAAATGTTTTGCCTATGTAGATTTACTTTAATACCTTCTGATCTCACTTTATCAATGTAACAGAATTCTGTATTTTCTCTAGCAATTTGAATTTTGTATTAATATTTTAGAAATCTTATTTTACAATTTTTAACCTAAATGTTTTTTGTCATACTAGCAGACTAATAGCTGAGGAATAACTCCTACAGCCTTATTGGAAAAAAAATTGTATTTTTTCAGGTCTAGTATCCAATTAAAACCAGGCAGACCCAGGAAGCTAAAATATATACACAAACCCCCAAGATTTAGGAGGACTTTATACGTTTGAATTCAATATTTTGTAAAATCTCAGTCACTGAGTACTTTATCTTGAAGCTATCTAAACCACAGCTAGTTGGAAAGTGTCTGATTGTCTAATCTTTTGTTAAGGACAATTAATTAGGTGAGGATCGTACGCATCTCAGCCTGGTGCTGACAATATTCGAGCTGTAACCAGTGTGTGAACCAAAACCCCAAAACTCAGCTATTCCATGTTGACCAGCATAGAGCAGCTGTGATGCCCATCTCTAGTTAGTCTTCACAAGCTCTCGTCCTTGAAAGGGACTGGGAGACTAGCTTTTAATTTGTGCTATCAACATAAAAGAACAGAGATGTTGCAGTGGAACTTGCAGTGATCTGTGTTTTTATTTCCTTCTTGCTGAATTCTTCCCATGCAGCTCTGTGGAGAGCTGTCTTTACCTTACTTTTGAAAAAAAAAAAAAAGGTGTGAGGACTAAAGAAACAATTGTACTGCTATCTTGACTACTTCTACGCCTTTCTCCTTCAGCATTGGCACGTCAGTAGCACAGTTAACAAGCATAGAACCCAACAAGTAATCAGAAAATATATCAAAGATAAAGTATGAGATATATCTTTTTTTCAAAGCAAGCTTGGAAGCAAATAGTGTAAAATGGGGGATAATTTTGATGTGGCTGTCTTATTCATTTTGAACTCTAATTTGCAGCCATTCTGCACTCACTCACAGACCCTTGTATTCAGGTTCTAGGTTGTGAATTTACTTGTTACAATATATTTGAAAATATTTTTGTTCATGAGAAGTTTTCATAAGTAAATACTAGAGTAACATTTTGAAAAGTGACTTAGGGGCTTATATCCTAACACACACAGAGTGATAAAGGACAAAGTACACAAAGGGGAAGGATAGAATTTGTAAGTGTTGGCCCCTTTAACAGCCATAAGACCATAAATGTTGTAGCTGTTTAAGTTTTCACAGCTAAATTTCTTAAATGTCCTGGGACAAGGCTACCTCCTGAATAACTGCTCCAAAGGACCTGATCTGAAGATACTTGAATACCATCTGTAAAGAATATTTCTTTGCCATCAAAATACAGTCTTGTTAGTATTTGTTAGAGTTTGTTAGTATTTTAAAACAATGACCACATATTTATTATCATTATTATTATTATTGTTGTTGTTGTTGTTGTTGTTGTTGTGTTTTCAGTGTGATTACCTTGTAATTGTTACAATCAAAATCTTTTTTTGAGAAAAGATTGCATTATTGCTAATATAACTGAAATCTTAAAGATCTAGTCAAATGATTATTAGCAGTGCAGATCTAACTATTACAGAACAAAAAGAAAAAAGAAAGCAAAGAAAATGAATTTATTCTTACAAAAAAAGTCTCCTTGTCTTTTTGCTTAACTCAGGGGCTACAAGGAAAGACATAGAAGTCAGCATTGTGATGCTTACTATCCTGCATGGTTACCTTTCTGAAGTGGCAGGCAGTGTGGTGATGTTGTGCATATGGCTTACTACTATTTCAGATAAAATTCACACAGTGGAGACATATCTGCTCTTTAATCTGTCATAGAATTTGCAGTCTTTCAAAATTCTTCCAGAATGCATGCATGTATTCTCATAGATTCCTATTGCTTGCTAGAAGGGATGTCTGCTCTAACTAATGTTGCTGAGTAAAGTCTAAATACTTAAGTGCTGTTAGGTGGATAGAACTCTTCATCTGAGAGAGTAAATGCAGTCATTGCTTGTTCAACAGATAATTTTTTCTTGTGCCAAGTAGTGTAACTTCAATCTTGAGGAAAAAAACAAAACAAAACAAAACAAGAAACCAAGACAACAAACCAAACAAACCAAACAAAACCAATGACAAAAAAGCCAGCCCAAACAAAAATCAAAACACAAAAATCTGAAACCAGATGCTTTTTTTTATTATTTAAGTTTCTGATCAGCCTTAAGAGAGTAAGTAAACATGCCTTTTAAGATATGATGAAAGAAGAAGCAAAGCTGAAACAATGTAAATATGATACCATTATAGCCCATCCATCATCACAATTTACTTAGCGATTTCTTACAAATGCAGGTCTGAAAAGGTCATGCTGAAGAGTTCTTGGGTACTTCAGAGCTTCAGAGCTAAATACTGGTCATATAGCCACTAGTTCTGAATTGCCTGGGTAAGCCACTCATAGGAATGACACAATCCTATAAAAAACAGAAGCTTCAGTTAACATACAATTATGACTTTTAAAGTGGAGTTTTATTTGGAATGAAAATAACACATATATTTAAGTGGAACATTCCCCAAAAGAAGCTTAATTTTAGGTGGATATAAATCTTCTGCCTTTACAGGCATCCAAATTTCTCATTTTTAGTTGAACTTTNTTTTGCAGCGCCCAAAATTTTTCTTTTTTGTTTTAATTTTTTTTTTTTTTTTTTTTTTTAGTGAACATCAGAGTAAACAGTGTTTTCAAAGAGAATAATCGAAAGAATATATTCCAAAACTCCAAAACCCATATACCCCAGCCTTGTGGGATTTTTCTGAGGATTGCTTCCCAATGAAATTCCACAGCGAGTGACCCAATTTTGTGAAGTACTTTGGTTGCTGTAGAAGCCATATCGACATATACACTCTGCCTTGGACTAACTAAACTTTCAGAGATGTGTAACTCTACCGATCTTTCAGGTTGCTTTTCTATATATAATCAGATTTAATTTTTTATTAACTTTTCTAACTTTTGTATGTTTTCTTGGTTGCTTCAGTATTTTGGGCATCTTATCTATTCATGTTATAGCTCTCTTGTGTTCAGAACAAAAAGAGATCGTGACTTGTTTCCTAAGTGTTTCTCTTGACATCGTATCTTCTATATTGTTTAGCTTTCAAATGAGTAAAGCTGTCATATGGCTGCATATGCAGCAAGCTGTTCTTGGGCAAAGTCATTTATTACAGCCATGAAAGAGCTGCCAGCTTTGCTATTAGGTAGGATTAATTTCCTATAAGGTAGGATTAATTTTCCAAAAAGTTGTGTCTTGAATCTGCATTTTACCTCCTTGTCTTCTATCAGCAGTTATGCGTCACTTACTAAATAAACTTATCTTACTAATATGAACAATGCAGCGCTGAAGCACCTGTGCTTCTGCTGTGTTTATCATGAAAAGCATTTCTGTTTGACATATGATTCTCAAACATAGCTAGGGATAGCAGCAGTGAGAATGTTAAACTAATTTTTAGGCATGAAGTTCAGATCTAAGAAGTGGAAAACAAACATTTTGATTTGTAAAATGAGCAAATTTGATGTGCTAGCCATTTAGAAATAACTGAGGTGGAACATCAAAATATTATTCCTTGCAAAATCATTTGTCTAACCACAGTCTTACTTCGGATTCATACTAGTTTACATCAAGATAATTAAAATCTCCCATCAATACTGCTTTTCCTTTATCATAAACTCTTTTGTTTTCACAGGCCATTTCCTTATCTTTATGATATTTTTGATCCAGTTGTCTATAACAAATTCCCAACACAAATTTGAATCTATGGCAACATCCATTTTCTTTCCGGAGTAATTCTGACTTACCTCCAGTTATATACACTTCTCCCAGGTTGCTTATTTTCTGTCCTTCCTCTATATATAGACCAATGATTTCCTGAACTCTTCTGTTTCTCCATAAAAATCTATATTAATGCTAGCATGCCTGTCATACTGTTCATTATATTACTTGATATTAGAGAATGACTTTTCCTGTTTCCCTTTAAGCTTAGTGAAAATATTTTCACTTGCTTTAATTGGATGTGGTTTGGGCTCTAAATTCTCACTAGGAAGTACTGTAAGATTTCAATTATCCTAAAGATATTGACAATTGTCTCAAGAAGTTTCATTCTCACAGCAAAAAAATAGGCTAGATAGTCTAATATCTCATCTAAATATTGTTGTGAAGTAAAATAATCTTTTAAATTTTAAACCTTTTTTTCTGTTGTGACTCAATGGAGCTCATACTTTCAATTGTTTTAAGGTAGGCTTGCTACCTTCCTATTATTTACTTTTAAGACAAAACAAGCATATTTTTCTAACTTTCTAGAGATCATTGCAGAGAATGATGACAGATAATTTTTTTGTCACTCTAAATGACATTAACCTGCCAGATGTCTCAGTGACAAGAAAGACTGTTCATCTTGGGAGAGAAAAAAGAAGAGGGATACAGTCTTTTGTTAGCAACAGAGCCATTTCTATCCTACTCGGTAACTTTTGCTTAAAAACGTTCCATTAACAAAAAGTACTGACTATCTAAGCTATTGTCTTTGTATGTCTGTGCCTCTACAATCATATTACAAGGTAACCAGTAGAAGTTAATATAATTTTTTTCCACAAATAGGATTGAACAGCACTGGTAGTTGTTGTATTCTAACCAAATAAAAAATAGTTAGTAATTTTGATATGTAATAGAAATCCCATTATCATTCAAATCTGAAAGAAAACGTACTCTCAGTCCTAAAATTTACAAGTAAAACCAACATAAATGTCTTTTACAAATTAAAACTCTGGCCACAATTAAGCACATAAGAGAGATGAATCTAGGAGCTGTGTCTGATTTTGGTGAAATTTTATAAATATCCTCATGCAATTATAAGTCAAGTTAAGAAAAATAATTTGCTAACTTAAAAGCAAATTGAATAAAGACTATATCATAGCAAAAATGTCTATTTCTCTGTTTATAGGGTGGGAGACAATGTACTGGTGCTCATGGTCGTGTTCTGTTGAACCATTCGTGTATTTATGAAGCTAAGCTTTGAGGACTGTTAGAAGGTTTTTGTTTCTGCTTCAAGGTTTTGTCCAGATGAAGAATGAACACTGAACATGTCTCTGAGGAAGGGAGAATGATATGCCCTGAAAGGAAAATAATGACATGTCTAACATTAGGTAATAAGAAAGTATTTTCACTATGATATCTTCTTTCCTAACATAACTTACAAGACAAGAACAATACTGTGGCAAATGCTCAAGTTATAAAATTTAAATTAATATCTTTATATCCTACCTCATTCTTGGCTACACTTTGTAATTCTAAACTGTGCCTTACATTTTCATCAAACATGACAATAAAAAGTTCTCAAACACACTCTTGGGTGTAAACTTCAAAGGCCATTCAGCAAAGTGCCTAGTCAGAACAGTAGAACAAGAAAGGTGACTATTTATATTGAGAAGCTCGTTACAAGTGCCTTTTTATGGATAAAACATCAAAAATCACAACTACGATTTAGCTTCTGTTGGTGATTGAAGGCTGAGCTTGATCAGATGAGTGGCTCCCCCCATTGGAATAATTTTATTCAAAGAGGACTTAAACTGCTAGTTTGTAAGAAGCTATTCTATATTTTTTTAAGAAAAAAAAATTTGATCAATAATTATTAAGTCAGCTGAAGCCTTTCAGAATGAATACAAGCTTTTTCCAGTTTTCTTGTGTCTTCTCCTTATGATAATAATGTATAAAGAAAAGACTGTAAGAAAAACTCAAGCTGCAGATTTCTTCACATATATTCACATTATGTATAAAATATTGCGAAGAGTGGGAATCTGAGAGGATGATAGTAGATACTTAGTAAATCCTGAGAAGATACTCTAAAGTACAAATCTTTCATGGGTTATTGTCAAATTTTTACCTTCTTCACTGATAAGGGTATGAAAATATACAGATTGTATGTCAGGCTGACATATTTATGACAGGATTTATTTACCAGTACTTTTGTGTTCCTGAGGAGCTTCATAATTATAGGGTTTGAACATACTTTGTGGCAGTGTCTGGGTCATTTGGTTGAGGATGTTTGATAGGCTTTCTGCTAGGCTTTTCATCATAACTTTGCTGTGTTTATATTTCTAAGATTTCTTCTAATTTTTAACTGACTTGATTCTGAGTTTTGAAGAAAACACATATTGTTTCAAATCTTAGCCGAGCTCCTATCTTTTGCAGAGTGCTTTAATTTCCTTAGGCAAAGTGGTCATATGCAGCTGATTTCTAATTTGTCTTTCAGACTAAGATACCTTTCAAGGATATTGATCTCAAAATTGATGACATTAGGTATTGCTCACACTTAACAAGGAATAAAACATTCATCTAATTCTCTACCCCCACTGTGCTCTGAAAATAGGAGAGAGGGAGAGAGAGAGAGAACAGAAGCTGGTAGTCAGCTAATTTCCCCAAGATCACAATAGTCTGAAGGGGGAGCCTCTAAAAGGCTCTTCCATACTACTGAAAGAGCAAAGGAGTCCTCTTTAAATGCTGAAGGAGGGAGAAATAACAATGTGCTTTGTTCTCTTTGATCAGATCATTGGGCAATGCTTTTGGATGTTTAATCTTGAATCTGAATTCCATATAGTTTGATATACAACTAAATAAATATTATAGGTTAGTCAGCTTCTAGTGACTTGTTTTCATGTCTTCAGAGATTGAGGATGTTAACGGTGAGAAAGTAAGGACTGGGAAGAGTTAACAGGATTCAAACAATTCATGCCTTACATAGTTCCCAGCACCTGTAAGATAAGATAATTGCAACATAATAAGTGCTGAGCTTGAGAAAGCAGAGGGAGTGCATGTTTGTGAAATAGTAGAAAATAGTAACCAATGAGCTTAACGAGAGGAGCGCATGGACAGGATCTATGTACCAATCATAGAATGATTGTCGGCGTGTGGACAGTATCTACAGACCAATCATAGAATGACTGGTGGCGCGTGGACAGGTTAAAGAAAGTATATAAGTACATGAAATCATATAATAAAGGTCTTCGATTCTCTCTCGATCGGAGTCCGTGTCGCTTTCCCTTCAAGAGATGTAAAGATTGACAATGAATGTTACGCACTAGATAAGCTATCAAACAGGGAAGGAAAGGAAAAAATGTGCACATACATGCAGAGATTCACTTTTACATTGGCTGATTTTTATCCAGCTTCGAGATCTGCNCATATGCAGCTGATTTCTAATTTGTCTTTCAGACTAAGATACCTTTCAAGGATATTGATCTCAAAATTGATGACATTAGGTATTGCTCACACTTAACAAGGAATAAAACATTCATCTAATTCTCTACCCCCACTGTGCTCTGAAAATAGGAGAGAGGGAGAGAGAGAGAGAACAGAAGCTGGTAGTCAGCTAATTTCCCCAAGATCACAATAGTCTGAAGGGGGAGCCTCTAAAAGGCTCTTCCATACTACTGAAAGAGCAAAGGAGTCCTCTTTAAATGCTGAAGGAGGGAGAAATAACAATGTGCTTTGTTCTCTTTGATCAGATCATTGGGCAATGCTTTTGGATGTTTAATCTTGAATCTGAATTCCATATAGTTTGATATACAACTAAATAAATATTATAGGTTAGTCAGCTTCTAGTGACTTGTTTTCATGTCTTCAGAGATTGAGGATGTTAACGGTGAGAAAGTAAGGACTGGGAAGAGTTAACAGGATTCAAACAATTCATGCCTTACATAGTTCCCAGCACCTGTAAGATAAGATAATTGCAACATAATAAGTGCTGAGCTTGAGAAAGCAGAGGGAGTGCATGTTTGTGAAATAGTAGNCTTTTTGTTTGTTTGTTTCCTTGCTTTTTATGATGCATTTCCTATACATTGTGAGCCGTTATACTGCTAGAATAAAACTCAAAGCAATATGGGATAGGTGCTAATATATAGCTAGGCACATATCCATAATAGTTGTTTCTGCGGCTGATACTCAACCAACTGGTGATAAGTGAAACTGTTTCAGGATGGAGTTAGTAAAATACCTGTACAATTTAGGACTGCCTAATAGTCACCCCATATATTTCTATATCACAAGTCTGTTTATTTACCCGTACCAAACTGTATAAAATTCTAGGTGTTGAAGTGTCTAAAGCCATTACTGTTTTGCATTATTTTTCACACAGTATCTAGAACACATCATGCTTAAACTATATTTAGTTCCTTTGGTCCAAAATACCAAATACCAATGCCAAAATAGAAATAGTAAAAGAAGAGTTAACTTTGGTTGAGATCGGATGAGCATAGTAGCTTATTTCTTATTCATTATATACTGTTCTTTGTTAAATGCCAGAAACATAAATTTACCAGAGGAGTAGGCTTATCATTCACTTCATCCTCAATGCAATATTTTTCTCATACAACACTTGTTCTTTTTTCCTCTTAAATTTCTTATTTCTTTTGAAGCACAGAAAAAAATTCCAACATCCTCAACATACAATTAGCAGCACACAATCAGATTACTAAGGAAAGAAAACAGTTTTCATTTAATTTTGTAGCTGCTAAGAACCTTTCTTGCCCAGAATCTTACCTTCTCGTTTACAATTCTTTTATCTGTGAATTAACTCATTTAAACATTGATGGTACAAAAGCCCATCATTTACATAAAAAGGAAAAGCAGGTAAATTTCAGCAGTGCCCCACCTACTGTAAAGTATTAATAACATGCTTCAGCAGTCTTAATTACTTTGGTGACCTTCTTAATTTAACAGATTTGACTTTCCCCATTTGTAATTTTGCAGCAATAATTGGATAACTAGGCAATGCATGTACCTAAACAAATTAGGGCTTTTTTTAATAAAACTTGATTATTCACAGTTCATTAGACAAAAAGATGCATTTTAATATTAATTGCAATCACTACTGTAGAATGTCATTCAGAATTAAATATTGTGCTCTATTTTTTATGTTGAATTTATTCAGAACAGTGAAGAGCTGTGTATAAATTAATATCTCTACCATATATTAAAATTGTAAATGTATTTATATTTATATTTATACTTTGACTCCAAATCTGCTTTTTTGACCTCATTGAGAAATGTCTATCCATTTCAGCGGTATGGAATAAATTCATTTAAGATTAATTTTCCTTCTAGACATCTACACTTTTGCCGTAATTTTGACTTGGAATTGCATCACTGCAAATCATAATATCAAACAATATGATATCCTTAGCTATGAATATCAAGGTCCAAAATTATATGACTGATTAATGGATTAATGTGTTACTTCTTATTAAGGTGGAATTTTTAAACTTATTTCAAGTAATGAAGTCTTATTCCGACTGATATCACTGAGAAAAAAAGTATCACTTCAGTAACAGGAATATGAAAATTACAATTCCTTTCCTTAGTATTGTTTTTAAGAACATGTTTTCTATCAGATATTTTGTTAATTTCCAGCTATCTTACAGGGCCAGTTTTAATGTTGATTACAGGTTTATTCCCGAGATTTAAACTTGAGGGAGATGATACAAAGTTTATGTTGTGTAAAAAATGTTAGCGTTAAAATAAGAAAGGAAAAATGCAAGAAACAGCCCTCTTGCAGGAATATTGTTTTTCCACCATAAATCTCACAGTCTTGTCTTATTCAGTAGGTAGGTTTTGTGAAAGTTTTGCTCATTGTCTGAAGATATTTTCATACTGGAAATGAGTTGTATTGTTTTATGGATATTAGGAGCATTTTTTAAACTCTTGAATATCTCTAAACAAAGTGTGAGTGAAAAAAAAAATCCCATGCATCATAAAGCAGGCATTATGCCTGGAGAATAAATAAATAAATAAGCATAGCCTGCCAACTTACTTTTGAGAAATTACCAGTATATTTTTTCCTAACTTAACTTTTCTGTGAGCATTCATATTCATGAAGGCAAAGGGTCAGTTGCATATATGACTTAACCACAGGACATTTTTATCCTAGATCGAGATCTAATTGAGGCAGCTGAAATGTGAGCATATCTTGCTTATCCCTGACCTACAATTTCTGTCTGTTCTAAAAGTGAGAATTAGTTTGGTCACCCTGCTGTCAGCCCAGGGCATCTTCTGACAAGAGATTTCTAATACACTGAACAGCACTTTACATTAAGTGGTACTAATTACAGGGGCTGGGTAATCAGTTTGACCAGAAGTTGGAAGCATAACTACAGACTATTTGAGGATTCCAGCTGGAACTGCTGACATAGTTACTACTGTTTATTTTCTTATTTATGAATTCCTTAAGAATGGAAATTCTTAAAGCTCAAATCTTCTACAATGTGTACCTGTGTATTTAGTTACAATAAACAGTGCATTTTAGTTCGTATTTGCTGAAAGAAAGTCAAAATTTAAAACTATTTAATAAATAAGGACTAGGAAAAGTTGGGGGAAAAAAAGCCTCAGGAAGTTTCCGCTCCCCAAAACTCTGTCCTTCCGGAAACATTGCAACATTGTATGGAAACAAAAGAGATCCTTGCAGGAGCGGCAAGAAAAGAAGTTCACATTTAATTTTTACCTCTATTCTAACTCACCATTTGGCAGTTACGTATATTTGTGCTGTGACTCCTTCTCCATTGATATAACAGGGATGGTAGTACCTGACTTCACAGGATGTTATGTCGATAAATTTTTAAGGCATCCTGACTCTGAGGATAAAATAAATTATTCTTAACTAATGTTAGTAGTATTGCTACATTAGTGCTGTTGGAAAAAAATCCAGAATTTCTCTACATTTGTTGCCTCTGAGTCTGAGAGCAGCTTCTCCCAAAGTATTTTCAGTTTTCTATTGCTTCTCCCCCATTCACATTCTATCTCTAATTTCCAGGTGCCAATGTACTGCAAAGGAGGTATCTAGAGGTTTCCCCTGAAAGAAGAAAAACTCTTCATCTCAGGAGGGTCTATAGAAGTTTTTTTGTAGAAATGTATGGATTTGAAGACATGTAAAAGTATGTGTCATTGTCTGTACAGGATTCACATTCTTCTGTGGATTTTTTTTACAGAAGTTGTGGAAAAAAGCATTCAGTGAAAGAAAGACCCTTGCAGCTGTTGTAACAGACGTGCATAGTTATTTAAAAAGGCTTTTGTAACACTCTGGCTTTCCTAACACTGTTGGACACTATGCAGATAAAGTACCTGTCGGTATAGCATAGTTTTCCCCATTTTCAGGGGTGTGTGCTTTCTGCATCTTATTTGTCGTCTTTCCTTTCCTCTATTTTCCATCTAACTTTTCCATAGTGATTTTCTCTGTCTTTTGGGGTTTTTTGTCACTGTATGAAATACAGATCTCAGTTTAATTCTGCAACTGTTTCCCCTTTAAGTAACCTATTACAATGCAAATTAACAGCAGAGTTAAATTCAAAAAGATACTTTGTATGGGATTCATCTGATAAAAGCAGATGATTTCAATGTCTCTGCCTGAGACACCCTAAGCTGTCTTTACCGCTAATAGACTGAAATAAGCACTTCTACAACATATTATTCATTTTATCCTGAGATAACCATTTACAATGTGTCAAGTGACATCCACTCTAAAAGAAATAATTTCTAGCTTGGGAAAGAGGATCAGTGAGGCCCTGAGCATTCAGCTTAGCTGTGTTAACACTGCAAAAATGAAAACCAAAAAGTCTGTTCTGTGAAAATGGTAGATACACTGTGCCTTTGACTGGGTAGTGCAGTCATCAAGCATTCCCAAGTTACTAGCTGTATTGTATACATGAATGTGAAATTTTGTTGAATATTGGAGCAGAACTCTTTTTTATTTTTTTTGAGAATAACGTATTTTGTCATCTGAGTTCACCATGCTCTCTTCTAAAACAAAATCATTGTCTCATTTATTTTTATTTTCTTTTCTAAAAATTGCTTGTTTTTCTGTAAGTGAAGACTGTTTTGTTTGGGTGTTGGTTTTTTTGTTTGGTTGGTTTTTTACATATGCATTGCTTGAAAAATTTGGAGGTCAATTCAGTTTCCTAAAAGCTATATTATTTGAACTGACCTAGCTTAGCATAGCGCTTAACCTCCACCTGCCACTCTGGAAGGAGAGGGCTATTTCTTTTCATCATGTAAGTGGTTATTTTGAACAAAATTCAGCTTATCTAAAGGCAGGTATCCATAATAGCCTAGATAATTCCATCTACATTAGAGTTACCAAAAGACAGATGACAGGATTACACCCTTCCTCTAGATGCAATAAAAATGTCTAATGTATCTAAATTGGGTCATAGAGGGAAATTAGAAACCTAAATCTGAAATTATGAAGTGAAAGATTCTTGGTTTAGCTGATACTTCAGTTGAGAGTTTCCTGAACTTTTTAAGTTACTCAAATTTCTGCTTTAAAGTTTCACTAGCATCTCAGGTTCTGTGCATAAATTCAGACATCTCTTGGAAGTACTGATCAGTTAAACTTGTATCTATCCAGGTTCATAAGATATTTTTTTCATTAGGAATTTGGTACAGAGATTTTAAAAACATTCATAAGAATTAAATCCTCCACAAAATACAGTCACATCAAATTTTTAGATATTTTTCTTTTTTAATAGTGCCATATGTGAAATTTTCCCTGCTTCAAATATTAATCAAATTATTATAGCATGTGTCCACTGCCACTCTTTCAAACTGAGAGAAATTCAAAATCTTATCTTGCTTTTGTAGAAGGGAACAGTAATCTAATGAACATTAGATTAAAAGCTCTTTCAGGAAGGGAACATGGTGGTGAGACGGGGGGAGAGAGCTGGTTTGTATGCATATACACAAAGTTAAATACTTCAGTGAACACACGGTACTCAGAGACTATAATAATACAAGACATGTACAGACCTGATATTTTCAAATCCAATGCATGCAAGTCCCAAATCCAATACATACATACAATAGCAGTGGATGGTCTATTAGTACGTGAAGGCTAATCTATTCCATCTTATTTTTCTTGTGTAAAATAAATACTTCTAGATCTCCCTGACTTTTTTTTTTTTTTCCAAACTGTTTCTACAGATCTTCAAAACTAATGATTCTACAGCTTTCCTAACTAGTGTCATCTTCTCCTACCTTTGGAGCAAGAAGATCTGATTTTTCTATTGTTTTGCTTTGTTTTCTCCTAGTCTGAAACTTTCTTTATACAAAGTATGTAGTTTTCTTGTTCCTTTGGTGGTCATAAAGAAGAGTTTACCACTGTGTCTTCACAGTAAACTTCTACAAGACAGAAATTATTTATTACTCTTCTATTCTTCTCTCTTCTAGAATGGGGAAATCAAACAAACAGAAACACCTTATCTATTTAAACTTTTCTGTTAGTTAACTTTTTGCAAATGTTTAACATTTTTATTCATAATGTCTTTCAATAAAACACTCATTCGTATATCTCGGTAGGAGCTGGGGGGGGAGGGGGGGAAGAGAGAGAAAAGGAGAGAACCTAACATTTTAAGTACTATTTAGTTATGACACTTCTAAGTACTTCCCCTACATGAAAAGAAATCGACAGCTGACCTAAATTCTGACAGATCTTTTGCAAGTACCATGGAAACATATATTTCAGGAACTATAAAAATAATTACATTTTACCCACAGTATAACACTTGAGATGAGTGGCAAATTGTATCACTTTGACTCAAGATGCTAAAAAGACCTTTCTAACAATTACATGTCACTTTATTTCTGACAAAATCTAGTCAAGAAATACTAACTTATAGTTAACTCGCATAGAGAAGGCTAATTAAGAAATTACAGTATAACAGTTTCAGTGTTATTGAACTCTGAGAGAACACAAAAGATGGACTGTATCTCCTCATTTAAAGGCTAGGAATTCATTTTAAGTTAATTGTCTAGCTAAAATGACACAGAGTAGAAGTCATTCTAAGACAACAATTAAATTTTTTCTAATTTTCAGTTAGATTTTAAAGGTTTTATTATTATACTTCCATTATCTCTCCATAGACATCTCAGGCTCAATCCAGTTGTTTGAATGCAGAACATTCATGTTGTTCGGGAAATTCTAGACTCCTACATAGTTTCCCAAATGCCACTCTGTCCCATGTCATGCAATTTCCATACATCACTGTGCTTTGGCTCCTCTGCAGTATCTCAAATGCCTGTTTGGATGACTGGATCTAATCCTTAGTTTGAAGCGGAATTCCATCACTAATGAGTGGACAGACTGGTGGTAAAAAACACTCTTTGGGATATGGGACACCACCTAATCTCCTTTCTTTCACTAGAATAAGGTGGGAACAATCAAAATCCATGTATTTAAATTTCTTTTCTCTCTTTTTTCTTTCAAAAGCCTACAAAAGCTCTGTCTTTTACTCATGAAAAATAAAGGTGAATCATTAGAGGAATTTTTTTTAATAAAATAGACTTTCTCAATCAATGCTATTTAGAACTCAGAATTTACTCAATTTAACTAAAAAAATCCTTTCACTTTGTGATTCTTGCTTTGCTTTTATTATTCACAGAATGAAAACTCAACACCATTCTGTATTTATCTTAAAATGTATTTCCATGTTGACAGTAACCTCTATATCATGCATTTTATAATGTACAAATGAAACCTTGATAGTCAGTTTATAGAGGGAAATTATATTGAAAAGCAGAATACTTCTGAGTGAGAAAGGAGAAGGCTTTTGGGGCATACCTAAACATATGAACGCGTAAGTTCTTTGTACTTATTTGAAATTTCTAAGTTTTTTAGTATTCAAGTATTCCAAGTATTTCTTATAGTTAAATATATATATTCTTATGTTATAGCCAACCAACTAAAATCAAAGGCAGTTCAAACATAAAGTGAGACAAACAAAGTGATGAATCAAACTTATCCAATAGATTTTATGAAAAATATTTTATTCCTTTTCAAGTCAAATATGATGATTGTGTTTTCCTGTCAAAACCATATTCACATTGGCCTGGCCATGCAGAGAGGAAGGTATATGACCACAATAAAAATGATGACAGACCTGTCAGCATGCCTGCATCTGGAAATTGCAGTCCGTTTCTAAGGAACAGAGCACTTTGACAAATACATTGGCACTTGACAGATGTGCTGTGGCCTAAGGATAATTAAAGCTGTTCTTGCTTTCTTGCCTGAAAACTTGTTTGTCTGTCTGTTTCAGGGTCCAGCCATGCAAGCGGGTAAGTGCTTTCTGCAAGGCCACAAATTCCCCCAGCTTCAAAGTGTACTCTCGGAGAGTACTCAGTAGCTAAAGCCATGTGGTTCAGATCTTACCTCCTTCACGTGAAAGGTTTGCTAAAGCATTGCAAAGAAGGGAATGTTGTGGCAGATACTACGGATCCACAGCCATGTATACACAAATGTATCCCTGAAAATCTTTCACAAAGAACTGCTAACTAAATGTGATTGTAGATGATGTCACCAGCTCTGCTTATTAGAATTCCAGAATTCCTTCTGTGAACATTACAATTTTTTTAAAAACATATACATATATTTATACATATATGAAATGATCATTTATGACATTAAAATGTATGGTGTCAACTATTTTTAATCTTTGACTGTTCAAGGCCGAATATACAAAAATTTCCTTATTTAGTCTCATGTAGGAAGTTAAGCTGATGTGCTTATGTAACCACATTTAAAATATTTTATGCAATATCAAGCAGAGAAAAATTAGGTAACTGATCTAACTTTTTTCCCAGGGGAGCAGACAAGACTTTATTAACCGCTGTTAAGAACAGACTTAGACTTAAACACATATCACTGGTCCTTTTAAACAAAGATTCACCTTATCTATTGAAAAAAACTGAAACAATTTAATAAGTAATTGAGCCAGTATTCGTGTAGGAAATAAGCTTCTTAGAGGCATGTTATCTTTGATAGGTTCACCACTGAAAAAAGGAATTATTTTGAAAATGTAGATATTGTTTTAACTCTTTTTAACATAAACTAAACAATGTTTTACTGAGCAGAGTTCACAATGTCAGCATTTACATAGCAAGAGTGTTTCTTTGAATTAAATAGTATTCAGGGAAGCTGATAATCAGTTTTGCTTCTTTCTCTGTACTTTATTACAATGGCAGAGAAGTGAATATTACGTAATAAAGTTATTCAGGCAAAAACCTGTCTACTTCAGCATCAACCTTAACTTGAGATCACTTGCTTACAATCTTCTTTACCAAAGGCTAGAACTCTTACCCCACTATTAAGTTTGCCTACATCCTTGCCAGTCTCACATTTTCTCTCCCAGTGCAAATGCTTGTTCTGTAGGCAAATCCTAGCAAGGGCACACTTTCACCAGGGCTCTGGACTCACGCGTCCTAGCTGAGGAATATCGCTCGCCCATAGCCATTACCGTGCTAACAGGAGACCATGTAAACCAACAAAAGGCAGGGAATGTTCTGACGAGTATAAGTGATTTTGTTCTTAAACATGACTAATAGGAAGAGAAACCTGGAAAATCTGTTTTTATTGCCTCCCAGTGGCACAATGCATGGGTGCAGGTGGGGAGGGGTCTGCAGGGATGGCCTTGGATCCGGCCAGCACTAGCTTCACACTAACTTCTGCCTTGTACAGTGTAGGTGAGGTTGAACATAGAAACAATCACAAACCAGACTTGTAATCTGATAAAGCAGGTGACTAGTACCATCTGAAATGCTCTTTAATATCCAGGATATCTGTGCAGGTCTGTCTGAAATGAAGTCAGACTTTCAGGGTTGCTAGGAGCTACTGGCGGGGCTGCTAGTATCTGTATGGGAAGCTACAGTGCTTAAAAAGATGTCAGACAGTTGCATCACAGGACACAGGGATGACAGTTTACGGTACTATTTATACTTCAGATTCCCTTTTTAGTATGTATATAGTCTTACATTATTTCTCTTATAAGTAACAAAAGTCCAGTGTGCAGAATTGTAATTATTTTCAGAGATATATTAATTAGCACTAACATTTTAGCCTTTCTTTGAATATTCAGGACTTCTTTCTATGCCATCTACCAGACTACTGATACGTGAAACATCATACATGTCTTGAATCCTAGGATAAAAGGAGAGAATGAAAATCCATAATGCAGACATTATGAATTTTCTCAGTAATTTGAGATACAAAAGTGACTTTGCATTCTTGTATTGTATGCACAATTTTATAATGCATTTAAAGAATATATAAAGAGTGTGCTCATTATTTGATATTACAACTGCAGTAAAGTTGCTTTTATGCTAGTGTGTGGAGGGGACAGCGTGCTCTTAAATCTTCCTTCCTTCATTGCCTTCAGACAGGAATTCCAGGAATAAGAAACAGGAGGTGCAACGTGACGTTGGTTAACACAAGAAGTTAAAAGCACAAGTAGCACTGGATTCCTCTGTCTCCCTTTTTATTCTGACATGGAGAAAATAGTGGTAGAAGTAAAAGGCCAAGTATAAAAATCACCACAAATGGGATGATGAACTTTTGCATTTGCAATTTTTCTATTTTTTTCTGACATCATTTTTTGCGACATTATCCTAAGGAAGGTAAAACCGCAGGTCTTGAGGAATTGTGGGTGATGAAAAGCTTCACTTAGTCTGTTCGCAGAGGGGTAATTTACACCATGCGCACTGACTGAGTCTCTGCCAGCGCAAGCATCATAGATACCATCTCACCACCAGTCTCCTTGTGGGACTTTGTGCTGACAGCTGTGCTTACTCAGCACACTTTTGTCTAAATGAAAAAGAATAAAGACAAACAACTAATAAAGCAATTCTTAAAATGCTGGCATAAAAGAGTGTAATTATTTAATATAGTCAGGTGCAACTGTGGCATGAATGGGGGGAAATAGTAAAAACGCCATGCTGTCATATGGCCAGAATACACATGACGTACTGGAAAGCATTAAAAAGGGTGGGCAGAAGTGTGAGCCCTTGTACCGATCCCTTTCAACCACCACAGGGTTTGCAGGTTTGCAGGTCTGCAGGAACATACCGTGTCAAACGTCAGTAAATAACGGTAGTGTAAATCAAAAAAACCCTCTGTGTTTATCTTACTAGAAACAGAAAATATGTTCACTTTTTTATTAAGTACTTTATTGAGGACTTTTAACAACTAGCTCTTCATATTCTATTAACTTTTTCTCTGTGTGTATGTGTATGTGTGTGTCCCCATATACTGGAAATACAGTACATATATATATATGCACATATAGTTTTACAGCTATGTAAAAAAATCGTAGAAAATCATATTATCTGTGTATCAAGCTAAAGTAGAAAGTCAGTTAACACACACTGATTTGTTTTTAAATCTTTATTATAACACACCAATAGCAATTTTTTATGTCCTAGAAGACTTCATGAGAAATATCTTGGCAGAATCTCTGATTTTGTAGCAACTTCTAGACTTAGATGCACAATTAATAAGATTTTGGAATTTCTGGAGATGTAATAAATTTTATTTCTCTAAGAATGACCTAGACTTTGTATTCTAAGCTAGTTACACATTATTCATCTGCACACCTTATTATATTTCTTAAACATACTTTTGTTTCAGAGGTCACTTATGGGTGAATTGCATTCATTGGTTCTACAACCAATGTACACAACACAGATTACTTAATTTAATGAGCTTTCGCTTTCATAATACTAGATAATCAGTAGAGAAGTAACTATGACTTTGAGCTATATCATAGTTACCTTAACTCCACTGACAATGAAAAGAGCCATTAATTCAGTGATATTACAAGTACATGATAGCAAAAGATACACTCCACTGCTTTTTACCTACTAACATTAAACAACTAATTATTTCATATGTGATGTTATTAAACAAGTATTGCAACAATATTTTCTGGTGGAAGTGTAGCTGACTTGACCATACACTTTCTCTTAATTTAACCATATGGAAAAGGTAGGTAGTGCTTCTCGATGATTTTGCTATTCACAGTGAAAACAGTGGGCAATACGAGATAGAGATTAGCATTCTCGAACAAGAATTTTAAGGAGAACATTGTTTCAAGAAGTCCTACACAACAACAACCCCCCCAAAACTGCTCACTGTTAGAGAACTTCAGAACCTGAATGTTATGATTTTCATTATGTTTACTAGGTTAAAGAGAGGGTTGAAAGAGCTGTAATAGGGAAACAAGCTGATGTAATTGCTTAAAACCACTTTATTAAAAAGTATTGGTTATAACCAACTATTTTTAGCAAATTTCACTGCATTCCTTTCTAGATTTAATTTAGATACTGTTTACCTAAATTATAATATAATTAATAATATTCCTAAATATTGAGTGGAATCTATAGAGAAGAATAAAACTATTTCTTGCTTCTACTCCCTCTGAAGTTAGCCAGTGTAAAATAGAAATACTCATTGAAATTCAAATAGCCCAGACTACAAATTGATGGAAACTAAACTGAATTATTCCTGCATGTGTTTTAAGTGCACCTTCAGGTTATAAGCAGTGACAAGTAAACATCTATATACCATAGAGTGTTGTCTAACTAAAATTCACAGGTGTGCTCTAGCTACATTATTTAAAAAAAACCCTTTCCCCTGTTATGGTGGCTCTAGTGTTTTTGCTAGACTTTCTAATATTCTCCAATGTAATATCTTATCTAATGCAATTTGACAGCATTACCTCTTTAAATGCTGAGCACGTGAAAAGCTATGTGAGTTTTACAGTTCATGGTACACAATAATTTAAGTTTAGTGGAAAGCATAGGTAGATTTTATGAGTGCTTTTCTAACTGCAGACAAATACACCATTTACTATGAAGCATTTTAAAATAAGTATCAAGCAGTGTCTAAAATCTATCTGGCTTACAGAGCTGTAAACCATGGTCAACTTAAGTGTCACAGAGAATTATATTTATTTCTATGCCAAGTAGTAATGCAATTAGAATCAGTAAGCACGTCTAAATCAAAAGTCTGACTGTTTCACTGTTACCTTAATTATGATCTTAAAGAGGGTATAAGAACTAATAGAAGCAATGCACTGCTATGTTGCAGGAGGCAGATCTGAAGAAAAATCAAGCATAAAGACACTATTTGGCTCTAAAATTAGATTAAATATGTGCTTATTAAGAATGTAGAAAATAATGCCTAATGTGGCTCTTCCATGGCTCTCATAAATCTTTTAGAGTGCAAGAAAAAAAACAAGTATTCTACACCGATATTTTTTTTTTTTTTTTTTTTTTTTTGGTAGGTACAGCTATCACATTTTTGCCAGTAGAATATTTTGGAATCCTGGCCTTCTATTTAATTTCATTTTGTTATTTTTGATACAGATGTTTCATATTGTCCCTACACTAAATGACCAGTTTCCGTAGTTTTGTATCAAAGAAATTTACAAAAATCTGTTTTTCTTTTTTATTTTTCTTTTTTCTTCATTATTATTTTCTTCATTATTATTAATTTATTATTTCATTATTCTTCATGTGAATAAAAAAGGAACATAAGACGGTACAGAAATAGTAATGGTCGCCTTCGCAAGTACAGGTGTTCATGTTATCTTTTTGTTTATTTCTTTGTTCTGTTCTTTTTGAACTTTAGATATATTACCACTAAAAACAGCAAGAAAATTAGGATCCTCTACTGAAAATAAATAAATACCAATACCAAAAATACTATTTTTTGCTTTATGTCAGAATTCAAGTCAATATT
>VXBL01002477.1:0-39384 GCA_013400195.1 Aramus guarauna | reverse complement strand
TTTTTTTTTTTTTTTTTCTTTTGGGGGGGGTGTGGGTGTTTGGTCTGGCTTCTCTCTCTATTTTTAAAATGGAAATTTATAGCCTTTTATCTGTATGGGTATTATTTCATTTGTTGTTTTTCTCTTAAAATCCTGCCAATATTAATTTTGTACTTCAATTCCTGGCCATAGCTCTTATCAAATATTCATTTTGGGGGGAAAGTTGATTGCACTTCCTTGTAACTGTGTCTTTTAACTACTTACAATTATTCATTTTCTAGGTCCAAAAAGATCTAGAAGATCTAGATCTTCATCTTGATTTGTTCTTTATGACTTGATATCTCCCTCTGCTTTATTCCTGTTGCACATGCTTTTATATATGAAGAAGTTTACACTTTTATGAAAATTGCATGCAAGACATTTTGCCTAGTGGAAGTGTGTAAATTTGAAGTTATTTGTGCACTTTCTGCATCTAGTTAATTTGATAATCTCCTCTGCTCTTTAGGCCACAACCTGAGCTACCTCAACAGTCATCATTACCTTATGATTAACTGTATTTAAAACAACATGGATTAAAAGAATAATTCAATCTTTCTTTCCAGACTCTTTTGTGTTCTGCTATCCATTTAGTAAGCTATTTGGATTATGGTTATTAATTAAATAAGCAGAGTCAGAAAGTTGTACAAAGGTTCTTCTTTCAGACTGATTTTTAAAATAATTTCATGTGCTAATTTCAACATTTTCCAACTGCATTTGTCTTTTGGAAAGACCATACATGTTACACAGAATTTCTTACCTATGTACATATTTCTAGTCTACTTCTATTTTTTTCTTCTCTTGTCTCATTATCCAAAAACCTTTAGGCACCGGAAAATAAAAATATTTATTTCCCTATATTTTATAGATCCGAAATTTTCAGAGAAGCCTCAGATCCCTAGTTATCCTTAAATTCCTTCTGTGAAAAACTTACGCTGCTAGACATATACTGCTAACAATGAACCATTTGCAAGTGAGGTTGTTTGTCCTCTCCGATGGTGGAAGACATGCCCCGGAGGGCAGGCCCAATGTATGCAGGGCATGCACTAGTAGCTTTGTCTATCTCTTGTTACATACTGGTACATGTATGAGATATTACACACAGAAAAATTCCTTATCTTCTTGTACTCAGCTGGAAAAAGGAAAACAATTTTACAGCCTAAATGCACTGTTTTCCTTAGTGCTACTCTGTTTATTCCAGCTTTAACTTTTATGTTAAAATTCTGCCTGCGAAGATCTAAATCTTGCAGTTCCTGAGTTGAATTGAGAATGTTCTATCGGCTATTTAAACTTATGATGAAAGAAATGTATGAAACCAGCACCAGACTAGAAAACAGAGAAGCTGCCTGAGAGAAGAAAGATATCAAAATACACATAAAGATTACTCTTAAACAGATCACCTTCTGATGGGCATAAGAGGAAATTACAAGCAATGGTTTTATATGCACGCACCAAATATTTTCTAAGTTCGCAGCACTCCTTTGAAGTATAGGAAGGAAATTAAGTAGCTGTGTCTTATCAGTGAAATCTGAGCTACATTCAAATATTGGATACATGCTAAACTGTACAGAAAGGTTGGAGAGTAATAAAGATTACACAAAGGTAATTTTATCTAAGAAATATTATCTGTAGAGAGGGGGGGAAAAAAAGTATTATATGAGACCTAAAGGGGTAATGAGCACTGAAACACTGCAAATGAGAGGGCAGGAAGGCAGTCTATCAAGGGAGCATAAACTAAAGAGGAAAGAATAAAGGCTTTCAGTGGCAGAAGGTGGGTCATTCTGCCCTCTTAGACCACATATGTAAATAAGTACCTATTAAATTAAAACATCTGAAGCTGTATGAGGAGCAGGAGGTGAAAACTGGGCTTCTGAAAGAGCAATGGCTTTCTGAGTGGCTTTATTTTCACACTACTCTCAATAAAAATGAAATGTTGGATGTAACATGAAAAGAATAAAACTTAAATTTACAGATGGAGATCTCATCCTTGGATCTCATCAGGATGTAAAGTCTGTTTACTAAAGAGACAGATGTGATCATCATACAAAAGGAAGGTATAAAAGGCTTAATTACAATCTTTTGTATATATGAAAGAAAAAAAATCCATAAAAGCACAGACCTGGGTAACAAAGACAAAGTGAGTTAGATCAATATATAACTGATGTGTGAATTTTTCTATTGCCTTTTGCAAGCATGGAATAAGATACAAGGCTGATGTAATCACACATCTGTATCGGGTCTGGCTGGGATGGAGTTAGTTTTCCCCACAGCAGCCCTCACAGTGCTGTGCTGTGCATCGGTGGCCAGCAAGGTGTTGATAACACACCGGCGTTTTGGCTGCTGCTGAGCAGTGCTGGCACAGCACCAAGGCTGTCTCTGCAACATTTCTCCCCCCATCAGCAGCAGGCTGGGGGTGGGCAAGATCTTGGGAGGGGACACAGCCAGGACAGCTGAGCCAAACTGACCAAAGGGATATTCCATAGCATGTGGTGTCTGCTCAGCAATAAAAGTGGAGAGAAAGGAGGAGGAAGTGGGAGGCATTCACTACAATGCTTGTCTTCCAGAGCAACCACTACACATTCTGAAGCCCTACTTCCTGGGAAGTGGCCAGACATCACCTAGTGATGGGAAGTAGAGAATAAATCTTTTGTTTGCCTTTGCATCCACATGCAGCCTTTTGCTTCTGCTTTATTGAACTTCCTTTATGTTGACCCACAAGGTTTTTTCCATCTTGGTTTTCTCCCCTCTCTTTCCTGCTGAGGAAGGGAGTGATAGAACGGTTTGGTGGGCACCTGGTGTCCAGCCAAGGTTAACCCACCACAACATTCAACATAAATTGTGGAAAATCTCATTTTAACTTTTTGAATAAGGAAGATCTGTTAATGTCTATTTATCTCATCTCTAGTAGATTGGGTTTTATTGGAAAAATGGAGAAATTACCAACATACTAAAGATTAGTAATCTCTGTATGACTTTAAAAAGCTCTGAAAATCAGGCAATAGACAAACTGCAGATTTGGAATTCAGAAAAATACTGAAACAGTACTCACTGCCTTTTCAGAGAAAGGCTTCAGCAAAATAAGAGGCTGGATCCAAATGACCTGTGAAGGCACTTTGGAAAGCATTTTAATACAGAAACCTTTGTAGAATCAAAGCTGAGAAATAGACTGGGTTATAAAACTTTTATAAAAGATTCATTTGAAATACTGTAGGAGCAATTTCTAGCTCTAGGGAAGCAACTTTAAAAGAAAGTTAAAAGCACTAATCTATTTATTTTTATTCTATATACAAAACAATGCATTACTGAAGTTCCGTGTGGAATACAGAGCAGTCTCTCTAATGGAAAAGTTAGACTAAGGTTTTATAATCCAGTAAAGACTATAAACTCCCCACCTCCTCTTCTGTATAGAAGTGGGAAAGAATGAATATTCATCTACCTTTTGAAAACCTGGAACTTAAGAGTTACATTGACCCCACAACTTATTTAATGCCTTCATTCCGGGGAAAAATATCTTACTGAACTCCTGCTGGACACATGGAATGTTACTCAGCTGGTTAACTGTTCTACAGCTGTCAAAATCTTCTTCCATTTTTTGGGGGGAATAGTCTGTGAACCTCACCTCTCTTCCCATTCCCAAGTTTTCTGATAATACTTGAGATATCCAACACATACAAAAGCTTGTTTGTATGAATCTCTCTATGAGTTTAGCTGAGGGAGAGATTGTCCTTAGACTTGACAGATACTGGGGGGGGGAACAAAAAACAAACCACAAAAAAACAAAGGTTGTGTTACCACACCCCTCCCCCAAAAGCATCATTGTACCTATCTGATTTACTGAGAACAGTAATACATGATGAAGTTTCCTGATCTTATAAGGCAGTTTTTATTTAAACAATAAAATTGCGTGTGTCAGTAGAGTGGAATTATAGTTAAATTCCTAAAACACCATGAAAGGTCTGCAGAAGCTGTGAAAGAAACCAGGTATTTATTTTCTTTGAACCCATTTGAACTTACTACAAATTAATACAAGCCATCTTTCTCTGTACATCTTAATACCTTCTTACTGCACTTGAATCGAGTTCCTCTGATTAGACAGAAATTTACTTTCCTCAAGTCTCAGGGAAGAATTTGTATTTGGTAAATGGGGTTCTTTGTTATATTCTGGGTCTACCCTTGAATCCTCATTTTAAACTGAACTAGTCTAGACAGTGTGACTACCTAGTCATGAATTTACTAATGGGCCTAAATCAGAAACTGGATAAAACCGATAAAGACCATGAGCCATTGAAAGGTGTTGCTGGCTTTCAGGACAAATAATTTTTTCAGATAGATGATCATGACTGCACAGTGTATTGGGCATTTGGACAGCAGACTGTACCACAAAATTGACTATCAATCAAGGGTACTAGCGCATCATCCCTACCAGCATGCAGGCAAATTTTTATAAACTGACTGGCAAGCATCAAGTCACACAAACTGCTAAGCTTGCATCTGGAAGCATATTGCGACTATGATCTTTAACTTGAATGGACTATGTCATTCAGTGTTATAGACTGTATCTGATAAAGGGTGTATATGCTGTTAACTTTCCCTAACTCAAAGTAGGCAGCCAGTCCTGAGTATGTGCTCAAGACACAAACACTCAGGGCGATTGCTCTAAGCAGTTCTAGGTTCTAGATAGTTGGACTAAAGCACCAACGTCCAAATTTCTTCATTGTCAGAAACCAATGGAAGGAGCATAGAGAGTACCGAGTGCTTTCAGTGGTCATCAGTGAACTAACCAGTCTGCTGCACTCATGATTTAAGGTCTCCTCAGAAATATCTTGCCCAAGGGCACTTTTAATTTAATATCCAACCATATTTTCCTCCCTAAAATAACAATGTGTACTGCAGCTATTAAACAATAATCAGTTTGCTGGTTAGTTTGACCAATAATAATCAGTTTACCATTTCATAATTGCTTTAAGACACACTGACCTTTACACCCTCTTCAACTCCCCACTGTTACCTCCTCAGGGCAGAACCATATAGCTACCTGGGAAAGGGAGGGAAGACACTTACCATGAAGGAGCTTCTGATGAGGACAGCACAAGCACTTCCCAAGCAGTTGCTGCATTAACATTTTTCCATCCCTAATGGAAATTTCTATTCTCCTTGACTGAATTGATCAGTGCCTTCTGACAAAGCACACTATCTGCAGAGAGAAAATGTACTGATAGTTTTAAGTGCCTTGTGGAAAGTAAATAATATTTGTATTTACAAGGCAAAACTGTCATTTTAATGCATAACCAATTCAATTTACATGAGCATTCACTACCATTTAGTAAAGCATAAGATTCTGTATTGTGGAGTGTTGAATGACAGCTGTACAGGAAATACTTCTTTCTTTTTGTCTGGCTTACTAAATGGGGAAAAAAATTCAGTGGTCAGAATTCAAGTTACTTAAACAATAAAAGATATTGTTCGTATGATACCTTAGAGGTGGAGTTGTCAGCCACTATGAAGAACTCTTTCTGGGGAACCAGTGAATGCAAAAAATGGCATACCTAAACTCTTGTGTACCTATTTCCAGGGGAATATATTTCCCATTCTCATTCTTTCTTTGCTCACTGCAAGTGACTTCCAGAGAATGGTACACTACTGATATGAAGCCTCAGATCGTTTGTCCTGAAGAATCATAAAGAAAATGGAGGCATGATAAGCTATGTGGAGACATCATTGGTATAAGCACCTCTGGAAAATATGCAATCATAGAGATGCTCATACTGACACAACTCAGAACCTGTAAACAGCTAAGAGTAAATAGGTTCAGTCATTTTTTTCTACCTGCAAAATTGGATTCAGATCTGGCTAGGGTTACAAATGAATTTCACATAAATGAATTTCAGATGGCATTCATAGAGAAAAACACCATGGAGAGGTGCCCAGGAGTGTTTTGCATAGTTCAGCACAAAATAGATACTGATGAAGGACAAAGGGACATCTGGTGGCTTTATAGATATATACATTAATCTTAATACTCTGCATAGCTGTCAAAGAAAATCTAAGCTACAGAGAACTCTCTCTTTCCAGACATAATTGTAACTGCCTATTTGAATAAAATATGCAAAGATTCATATCATTGATCACATAAAAATCAGATACTGAATAAATGACTTTTTAATCAAATTCCATGTCTGCGTGTATTTCCTGAACAAAACAGCCAGTCACAGCTGCCTTATCCAAAGCACATGAAGGAGTTAGTTCTGTTACTGCTTCACCCTGGGACTCAATATGGACTAGAAGAGAAAGTTTTCTTCACCAAAATCTCTTTAATGTCATTTGTAAAAAAACATATTTTTCATCTGTATCAAGAAAAAACATGTTTTAATTGTTTATTACATTCATTTTAATAAGACTAACAGGGCAGTTACAGGATATCTACATTCCCTTTGCTCAACTTCAGAAGAAAATAATATAAATGTTTGCTGCTGACTTCTAGTTGTTGGGTTCTTTCATATTTTAAAATATACTCTCTCTTCTGTACCCTAGGTTGCATGTAAGTGACAGCTGAACAGATATTCTTTGCAGTTTCTCAACAGTACCACTATTTAACTCATTGATTTTTATGTCTCCAGTCTTCTGAGTACAAAAAAAAAAAGCTACTGCTCATATAAGGAGTAAAACTCAAGCAAGCATCATTGTTCCTAGATAGTTTCAAAATGTAACATTTTCTTTGCAAGCACTGATATGCCCATTTCAGTATTGCAGCCTATTTTCTACTATAGGAAACATAAAATGCTTATAGGCTGAATAATTCTGACCACTGATCTTGGTGAAATCCAGCACAAAATGTATTCTCCTCTTTCTTCTCCCTCTTGTAAGCCTTCAGCTCATTAATGAATAGCAGTAAAGAACTGCAGTTAAATGCAACCGTGGAGCTGTGATCTCAGCTATTAATACTCATCAGCAGTGATTACACAATGCTAAGTATTGTCATTACAACATGATTTTGTGTTGTTAGGTCACAGGATAGGCTGCAGAAAATCTTTAAAAAGTCAAATGAATAAGACTATACAAGCATCTGATTTATTTCTTTTTAGCTACTTAACACACGAATTTCTAACCTTAAATTTTAAACATGAATTTTAGAGAAAGATGATGAATGGAAGCACCAGACAATTGGAAAGAAATCACTGAAATAATCCCACAGTATTGTTTCAATAACTATATGAGCTGTATTAATTAACTCCCTTGAAAAATAAGCTGTAAATGACATTCACACATTTTAATTTATCCAAATTATTAATTAAATGCTCTCTCCATGGTCCCAAAATTCAACTCATTGCTTTCAAGTTTCCCTTGGTCTGAGTAAAGCCCTGTTCTGACTTCCCCTAGTTCTCATTATCTCTCCCTCAAAACCTTATTCAGATGCACTGTTTCTGAATGGAGGGGCTTTCCGAATCAAGTATTTAGCCCATGATCAAACCTATTTGCTTGCCCTACCCGACACATGTTCAATACTTCCATATAACTTAATTATATCCTTTCACAAGTGCTCCACTATTCCTTTCATAGATCTTCTAGTTTATAAGCCTACTTAAGGAACACAATAAAGTTGAAATATAAGATGAAGGCTTCATTAAAAAATCATTATTTATAATGGTCTAAAAGAAATAAACGTATGTATTAAATACGGAATATCCATTTGTCATTCTCTTTCTAATATTTTGTCACTGTTCTTTCTGATTCTCACATGTCCTTTTCTTGAACCCATCATAGCTTTCATTTTTATTGAAGAGAAAGGGCTGTTGCAAGCAGTTCTGCTGCTTTTCCAGTATCCACTCTTCTTTCTTGACTTTTCTTGATCAGCCACAGATCCTGTCTCAAGTTCATCTTCTCCTGAGAAGATTCTTTGACCTATCAAACCTGGTTCCCCCAGGTGGTAACAAGCTCTTGTCTATTGTTTCCTCATTTTCAATAGAAGGTCACTAGTACTTAACGACCCTCTACTTCTACACTTTGACTAGTGATACAGTTTCATGCACTGTTAGTTGATGACTTGCTTCTGTAAAGTCAGGTCCCATGATTCCCTCCACTGGCCTTTTATTCTGTTCCCATGCTGCTGTACTCATACGGACAGTTATTTTGTCACCCAGTGAACTGAGTCAGGGAGCAGATCCAGCTGGGGAAAAACAAAATGTACCTCTCCTCCGAAGCCAGGGCATGAACTATGCCCTTCAACAGACTCTACAAACGCTGTCAGCCTGCAACAGTAAGGGGCTAGGGAGAAAGTTCTAGAGAAAAGAAGAGAAAAGAAGAGAAAAGAAGAGAAAAGAAGAGAAAAGAAGAGAAAAGAAGAGAAAAGAAGAGAAAAGAAGAACTGTGAAGTTTTGGGTGGGTTTTTTTTGTTGTTGTTTTTCTGATGATGTGACTTTAAATATTTGTCAAATTATACTTTAACTATAGATTATTATGAAGGCTACTAATAGAAAAAATGATGGCATATAGGGCTGAAAAATCAAATGATCAGGAACAAAAGAGGGGTTACAGGTTTATGTTAATATTCACATACAGATATACTTTATCAGAATATTTTGTGTCTTTTTGTGACTGCAGAACTGTTATTTTAACAAATAAGAGAACTTCTATGGCAAAAATTTCCCCAGTAATTTAAAAGTAATCAAATTACCTCAGGAAAAAAATATATTTTTTTAAATTACAATGATTTGAGGACTTGATACATAAATGTTTTAAGGGATTTGATTTGTGCCTATTTTTTTCATTTCCAGAGATAAAAGGAAGGTATGCATTGAGATTCTAGTTAGTGCTGTGCTTCTCTGAGTTTCAGAAGCACCAACAGTAATAACAAGACACATAGAAAGACAGGTTTGGGGATTTTTTTAATAGAAAAATATTTGCAAATAATAGCATATTAAGAAGAGAATCATTTGGCCTTTTGCTTAGCCTGCAAGACCAATGTCAGTGATCATAGAGTAGTAAATTGAACATTCACCCATATTAAACTAGTTGATATCACAAAAAAGATAAGAAAAGCAATAGTTCCTCAAAATGGAAGTGAGTGGTATCCCAGAGCATGTAACATACAATCAAATCAGTGCAGGTACTTATTTTACACAGATTTTTTTTTTTATAATTAAGCAAAGGAAAAAAACAAAACCAAAACCAAAAAAACACCACAAGAAAAGCACTAGATTTTCACCATAAAAGAATAATAAAGTTGTACTCCAGATTCATTCCATTCTATATTGAAGAAATTGTACACTTTTTTGAGGTAAAGAAATACCAAGAAAATTAAAAATACTTACAGAAGTTAGAAAAGTGTGATTTTTTTAAAATTTCCATTTGTGTTAAAGCAGGTAATAAAAGTATGGGTTTCTAGAAGAAAGGAGTATTGGCTCCAGGACAATGTAAAATATCAGTCAACTCCCTTAACTACAGAAAGAGAATCTGTCATTTGGATGGTGAAGTACATCCAAGCAGTGGTTCTGATAATTGTAGGACTTACAGTAAAGGCTAAATTTGTCATGTGCCTCTGGACACGTCCATTTCACAGAGACAGATGTTAAGAATTCAGGAATTTGAAAGTAGAGGATCTTTTTAATGTATTCAGAACAACCAAAGTTCAGGTTGAAAAAATATGTGTGGATGTCAAAGGTATGATTGACACATTTTTGATATGTGGATGGGAGACATCTACCTTTATGGGCCCAGTCACATTCATCAGAAGATTTAGGAATCCAGAAGTTTTAATACTTCAGATGAAAATAATTTAGAAAGAAACTACGCTACATGCAATAAGAACATTAAAAAGCACTCTTTATGTAAGTTATTATTTAAAAAAAATGTTGACACCTAGAAAATCAGTCTCTATTGTTCAACAATGCCTTCAAAAAGTTGTTTCTAGGTCATTTTATAAACTATTTCTAATGCCAAGGTCATTACAGTCAGGAAAATGGCTCTAAATAATAATAGTGATAACTACCTGTATAAGTTAAACAAATGATGATTGTGAGAAATGACAATTAATATCCTGTGCCCTGTAGCAAGCACTTCATTCATCATTAATATATTTTTAAATAGAGAGATAAATAATAAAATAAGTCTGTCAAGATGTCAGTTCATTTACTTCTTTCTACTCCTGCTGCACTTTCTTTTACGCTTCTCCTTCTTGACTCTGCTTGTTGGATTTCAGCACCAAAGCTTACTCACTGTGCCAGTACTACTAAATAACATCTATTAACACCAGGCAATTCAAGGACGTAGACTGACTAAGGCTAACAGAAATTGACAAATGACACATCACTTATCTAAGCAGAAACTACTGACACAAAAATAGCCTTAAAATATAAGGTAACTATTGGCTTTTTACATTCTTTATGCAACAGATTCATTTGAGATTGAGAATTAAACCATGATCAGTACATAACATTAGAGCAAGAGTATTCTTACTTAAAGAGGATAATTGGTCCCTTATTCTGATTTTATGGCTCTGGTTACTGACAGAAAGCAAGAAGAGATTTTTACCAAATGCAAATACAAGTCCCTTAAGAATGCTTGCCAGTTCTTCTACAACCGCTGTCATGATTGCTAACTAATCTCAGCTCTACCACTCAGGGTAGGCACAGCTGCCATCTGAATAGGATAGCAGGGACTGGGGAAAAATAGGTGTGCTGCCACATGGCCTCAACTTTATCTTATAAAGGGGAAACACGCATCACCATCTGGTTCTAATGGTGGGGCCAAAAAGTGCATTTTGCTTCTTCAGCAAACCTCTGTGTGTTTATCATGATTTGTTATTGACCTTGGACAAGTTACTTTAATCTCTTTGTGACTCCATTTCCTTGTCAGTAGAAGAGGGATGATAACACCTACAGTATATTAGTCTGATATCGTGAGGTTTACTTAATACAAGTGAAGCACAAATGTATTTATCAGCAGTTATATGCCTCTCATGAACATGGTGTGAGAGATCTGTTCAATACTGAAGTTAAATTTGAAGCTTACGCTACTCTGCACATGCTAAAAATACCAGCAGAGCTAAGGTACAGGCAAGTCATGATATATAATGCCCTTGCCACCTTGGAAGTTTACTGTGATCAATACAGATTGAAGGTTGCATGTATTGCAAACTTGGCTGTGTTACAAGATTTATTCTACATTTACTTCTTGATAGGCACCTGAGATGAAAAACACTACAGAAGTCCCAAGTATTACATCAAGTACTGAGTATGTGTATCTTAGCATTTTGAATCTGAAAAATAGCTTCTGCAAAGATATTGAGAAGAATTTTTTTGTTCTTTTCCATAAATTCCAAAGTTCAGTTCCTCACCTGAAGAAAATTAGTTTTATTTTACTTAACCTCAAGACAGCATAAAATGTATCGAAGGTGTTGAATGATAACATGAGCATCAGCAAGTTCCTGTATTATTATCCTTGAGATTCAAATGAAAATCTGGAAAGATTTGGGTAAAAATGAAGTTTGAATCTATCTCTAATTTAATGTTCATAGCAAATTTTCAAAGTCATTACTGTAAAAAGCTAAAGAAACATTATTTGTTTTTCTGATGGTATAGTATAGTTTCTGCAACTGTATTAGGGATAAATAAAATATTATTTCTCCTGTGTAAAAATAGAAAAAGACTGACGTGTTTGAGATCAAACAGCATTTACCCACCTTTGCTTTTTGTAGATATTCCTCATAGGAATTATAAGTCATAGCAGAATCCTACATTTGGCAGCTAAAACCTTTTGGACACTGATCATGTGTAGTATATCAGTGAGATAAAAATGGGATACATCTGGTTGTCATCCCTAAATATCCTTATGTCATCTTTAGCCTTTCAGAAGCAATTCTACTGTTCTATTTTGGGATATACTAGAGGTAAAAAAACTTTCAGCAATAAGGCTCAGTACAACAGATTTTAATAAAGGATCTTTTAATATTGCTACTGCAACCGATGTACACAGTTGTAGAATAAGATTTTTCAGCACTAAGGACATGTCAGACTATCCTTGCTACTTTGGGAATGGTGGTATGGGGCTTTAGTAAGTCTTCTGTTTTCTTTTTTTTTTTTTTTTTGTCTCTTCCAGGTTTTTACTGCTTTTTAAAAACTTCCCTTAATCCTACGGTCTAAGAGTAAATGGTACTGTTCTACAGAAAGCTGAAAGTTCATCAGCTTCCCTCCTCTCTGTGCAACAGGACTAGGTACAATTCAGATTTCTGAGTTGTTCTTACATCCTTTTGCTGTTTTGCTGTTGCTGTTGTTGTAGGAAGAAAGTCTCACTTCACATACAAACAAGTTTCTGTACAAAATCATCCTCACCTATTTGTCAATGCAGTGTAATGATATAATAGAATATTTTCTACAGATGGTATTATATATAACGAGCAGTGAAAACTAGGGGAAAGTGCTTAGTGAGGAAAGAAGTTATTTAGAAAAGGGGGAAAGAAAATCACATATTCAATGGTATTAACTTGTTTCTGACCCTTCATACTTGTACATGCAATATAAGCTTATTTTATTCAACTTCCCTTTAGGTCAATGCACTGCCTCTGTGAGCCCACAGTACAGATTCATTGTGTCAGGCTTCATATTTTGCACAGCCATTGGAATTTTTAGAAGAACTAAATATTTAACTGCATTCATCTATTACTGTCCCTGAAAACAGGAATACTTGAGAGTTTATAAATTTATGTCAAGATATATTGGTTACATTCCCTTGTTTACCTTTATACCACAATAAATTAACATGCATATGTGTGAAGCTGTAGCTGGTGACCTCTTCAAGTTAATAAAGCTTGACATTTTAATAGGATAAACAAATGTTTTATTTGTACAGTGTGGAGTATTTTACCAATGATCAGATGTGAGTTTGTTAGATGTTTGTTCTTTATATACTGGAGGTAGAACTCATGTTTGCTAGATGACCTATTATTCTGCTGATTCATTGAATGTGTGTTATAATTTAAAGGTCAGGGCTATCCATTAAACTTATCAACATGGTGCAAGATACTTTAAATCAAAAATGTTCCTGCATGAGCTTCATTAATTCTGTGGCATGAATGCTAAAACAATAGTGAGAAAAGATAATCCTCCAAGCTGAAGGATTGCAGCCTGTGAGTCTTATGACTACAGACCTTCAATAGAGTGGAGTCACAGGTAGTTCACAAAGTAGATAGGTAAATTTTCAATGGAACTTATATTTTATTTCCCACTAAATAATACTATTAGGAAAAATAATTTAAAAGTTGGTTCCAAGACTGTGGGATGTAAACCCAGTTTTTTATTCAGAGACATAGTGGAATGGAGCAACACAATTCACACCAGATTCTACTTTATGTTCAGTTTTGTGAGGTAATTTAAAGCATTTAAGCTGACTTAATAGAGCAATCATATACTGAACCCTCAAACTTAATACTAGTGTTTCAAGGACAATAATGGATTGGTCATGTATTACTGTGAATCTCTCAAGGATGCTATGTTTTTATTTCTTATAATTAAAGAATGGTCAATGTTGGAGCAAGTCCAGAGGAGGGCCACAAAGTTGATCAGAGGCTGGAGCACCTCTCCTATGAGGACAGGCTGAGACAGTTGTGATATTTCACCCTGCAGAAGAGAAGGCTCCAGGGAGACCTTATAGCAGCCTTCCAGTAACTGAAGGGGCCTACAGGAAAGATGGTGAGGGACTGTTTATCAGGGAGTGTAGTGATAGGACAAGGGGTAATGGGTTTAAGCTAAAAGAAGGTAAATTTAGATTAGATATAAGAAAAAAAATTCTTTACTGTTAGAGTGGTGAGGCACGGGAACAGGTTGCCCAGAGAAGCTGTGGATGCCCCATCCCTGGCAGTGTTCAAGGCCAGGCTGGATGGGGCTTTGGGCAACGTGGTCTAGTGGAGGGTGTCCCTGCCCATGGCAGGGGGGGTGGAACTAGATGATCTTCCAACCCAGACCATTCTATGATTCCATGATTCTATGATTCTATGATATGATATTCTAGGATATGTAGCAGTATGTAGCAGCTATGTAGTTTAGCTATGTAGAAGAGAAGACTGGATACCAGCTTCATTTATACTGTTATATTAATCTCTTGTATAATTTACTATTCATTGTGATTCTTTTAAATGTCCAAATCAATGTTAAATGTCTGAAGATGTTTCTATGCCTTTTTTTTTTTTTTTTTCCATTGAGTTTCCAGAAAATGTAGGTGGAACTCCAAGAGCATGCTAGTGGCAAAAACGTATTGACAATTGCAACTTTTATTTGTGGGTGACCTTTAAAAAGTATCTTCTGCCTCCAGGCATACACATGCTATTTACACTAATCCTCTTAAGTTTCCCTTATGGCTCCAATATGCTGCTGCTTACCCCAACATCACCTTCTGTCTTTGGACCTCATTTCTCTATTTCAGATTTTTTTAGACTTCTGATAGCAGCTGCTAATGGAGCAATCTTTTCCTATAAAGTTTACTAAGTGTGTGCAACTGATTTCAAAAGTCTCAAGATTGGCTTTATGGAATACAGCCTGAGAATTAGAGGAAGGTGTCCAAAGCAGTTGTGCAAATGAGTTTCAGTTGCAAATCAGTAGGAGACTCAGGCTTGTAGATTTTGGGTAGGATTTTTTTCAAACCATATATTGTCTTTTCTAGAGGAAAAAAGCTGTTCCAAATTCAGTGTGCTTTCTTTTGTTTTGGTATTTTGATCTGGGAATAACTCATTAAAGGCAGTCTGAGCTAGATCTAGGAACAGTTAGATGTGCCTAAGAGTGAGATGCTGCAGTTCAGACATTGTCAAGCCCCAGTGAGGAATAGAGAAACTTGATTAATACGTCTAAGCTCCACAAACTGTGCAGTGGAAATACTGAGTACCTCAGAAAGGCATCTCAATATGTAGACACCAACCAAAGTCACATTCAATGTGCAACAACATAGTACTATCTAATAGAAAATGCTAAGGACAGGGTCCAATTTTAAATATCAACCTTCTAGTATTCTAATGAGACATCTCTTTACTCATAATACCTTAAAATCATGATGATAGTTGCCTATGTTTTTAAAATAGAGAAACAAAAGTGATTAATTTAATTTAAAATAGAGACAGACATATAAATGTGACTTAACAAAAATCTAAAATACTACCTAAAAGAAAAGTATGAGTTAATTCACTTCCTTAATAGGTCATGATGCAGTCATTTGTGTACCACCAGTTACAGAGCACTGACTATAGTGAAGTCTTGTTCCTACAGTTTTCTGTATTTTCATTGATTAATTAATTTAATTTTAATAAAGCAAATTTCCAGTAAATTTGTAGTCAGTACAATAAATTGCAGAACTTTATTATGGCTTTTTCCACAGAGAAATATGACAGCTTTTTGAAGGGTGTTGTGTGACAGTTTGCAAGTGATTAGACCTCAATCCAAACACTAGCCACCCACTTTTTTCTGTGAAACTAGAAGGAACTTACTCATCTTTGAGATTTCTATCTCCCAGTTAAATCTGCTTTAAACCACTCAGAGGATTCAAAAAGTTCTTAGAAAGGAACTCACAGACAGAAATACAGAGGAAATAATCTGCTTTGCCATTATTTAAAACCAAAGTGATACTTAAGTACTTAAGATACTACCAAGACTTGTCTCCCACATGGCATAGCTGAAGATCACTAGTGTGTTCAATTGAAGCTTTTCTACGGTGGGCAAATTGTACCACCAAAGGGCTAATCACACTTCTCTGTGTGAAATAGTCTCGACTCATGAAGAGTTGAAGAATGCCCTGGAAACCGGTATATACCCTATCTCATTCTCAATTATTTCCCAGTGAATAGTGGATGCTCAGGTTGTGGCAATGGCCTACAACTGAAAGCTTATCTATTTAAATATGAGAGTTTAAATGTTGTCAGGAGTAAAAGAGTAAAAAGTCCTAAGACTAGGAGTGCAATGTGCCTTCTGTCTAAGAACATGTAAGAAGGTGATGAAGGCAATGAAGCTTCACCAAATCTACAAGGATGCCAATGTAGATGCTTGGAAAGCTCTATCCCCATGTTAGAGAAACTTGAAAAATAGAGGATATGGGGAAGAGAAAGGAAAAGCTCACAAGAAATATGAGACATGTAACTGAAGTTTTATTTTGGGGAGGTGGGAGAAGCAGGAATAAAGGTAGAAAGAATGACGCTTGAAAATAGGAAGGTATAGGTCAGGACACACGAAAACAAAGGAATGTGGATCCTCCGAAGTTCAGCCACTTCTAGTTTAAAAGTTCTCTCTTAAATTCATGATCTAGTGCTTAGTAGACTGAACTTGCATGGGTGCTTTTCACAGTTGCAAGTGCCTTCCTTTTTAACCTCATATTTGTGAAGCTTGAAAGAACAAACTTAGAACCCTCATATCTCTGTCAAAATTGGTTGATATAAAATATAGTTTAAAAAAATGTTTGTGATCAAATAAACCATGTTTCTCTGTCAAAACAGGCTGAACAAACCCCCATAAAATCCAGAGTTCCCTTCTTTGAAGTAGATGTTCCAGCTGTAAAGATATTTAGCTAAACTCACTTCTCAGCATTCTCTCTAACCTCATAAATCTTGAATTCTTTCCTGTATAGTGACATAGCTTCAATAGGAGAAATGAAGAGTACTCCAAAAGACATGAATAACTTATAGCCTGACGGTTATGGCACTTAAAAGTAAGTGATAGTTTGTAAAGAGTCAGATCTTGTCAGTGTGTATTAGTCATGCTCTAAGAACACCTCTCTGATTGAATCTTTGCCTTTGTCAAATATTCCTGGGTTCAGTGCCCTTTCCAGATGAAAGGAATTAAAATCTTTAACTTCTGCCATCCTAGGAATGCTTTTACCAGGAAACTGCTACTCAAACTGAATGTAAAGTTGTGGACATTTAGTTACTTAATTTTGGCAGACAAGAATTAGCAAGACAAAAAAATACTAAAAAAAACCCCCAGGGACACTCAAAGAGGGGACATAGTGTTTCTAATCTGTTGGTTGTGGAAGCCAGTGAAGAGACATGGTATTGAACTAGGTTAGGTTAAGGGAAGAAAGGAACCTGAATGTCCCACTTTATTTCTAAATGCTTGTCGTGGCATTGCCCCAGTCAGCAACTAAGCACCACGCAGCCACTCACTGAGTCCCCATGTGCAGGATGGAGGACAGAATCAGAAGAATGAAAATGAGAAAACTCATGGGTTGAGATAAAGACAGTTTAATAAGTAAAGCAAAAGCCACACACACAGGCAAAGCAAAACGAGGAATTCATTCACCACTCCCCATCAGCAGGCAGGTGTTCAGTCATCTCCAGGAAAGCAGGGCTCCATCACATGTAATGGCTACTTGGGAAGACAAACAACATCACTCCAAATGTCCTCCCCTTCATTCTTCTTCCTCCAACTTTATATGCTGAGCATGACATCATGTGGAATATCCCTTTGGTCAGTTGGAGTCAAGTGTCCCGCCTGTGTCCTCTCCCAACTCCTTGTACACACCCAGCCTACTCACTGGTGGGGTGGTGTGAGAACCAGAAAAGGCCTTGGCTCTGTGCAAGCACTGCTCAGCAGTAACAAAAACATCCCTGTGTCATCAACACACTTGTCAAAACATAGTCCCGAACAAGCTGCTATAAAGAAAATTAACTCTATCCCAGCCAAAATCAACACAATGTCTAAGTATATCTAGTTGAGACCAGTCTTCAGTGAAGAAGTCAGAACCCTGGATCAAGAGCTGACAAAAGGGCATACATGTGGCTGAGGAAGGCACTTGTAATCTGAAAGGGGTAGCCGCTAGCTGCAGCTTTTCTCTCTGACCAGCTTCTGACATTGTTTTCCCTGGACTGTGGCTTTTTTAAGAAAATAAGGCTTAAACTGTCTTTGCCCTATCACACCATCTTTCCTCATCCCACCATCAATAAGTTTGAAACTGAGCGATTTGAATTAAATGTTGCAGAGGATGAAGGTCTCAAAATTAAAAAGTTCCTTTGGATTTCAAGAAAAAATGGCTGATTAATGAAAATTAATTACCTTATTAGGCTGGCTAATCAGCACACATAGTCAGGCTGCCAGTCACAGCAAGAAGAGTTCTGAACTCGCTGAAACACAAGTAATCTCTGTCATTAGGAAAAAGATAATCAGTAAGTCAGCATTTTTGTGAAATAGCTGGAAAGAAGAAGGGGAAGGGGTGGAAAGGGACAGTTCTGAGGTCGAGCTATTGTGGGCAGAATATTACGTGGGGACATAAAAAGCCTATGCATGAGTTAAACTTTGTTGTTGCAGTTCACGATGGAAGAGGTTGTTTTGCAGTGCCATTTCAAGGCCAAACTTACACAGACAGAAATAGACAAACTTTTTAGAGTTCACAGCCCAAGCTTCTCAGATACAGTCCATGTAGCTAATGCATCTTTCCAGACTACAACCAGCTCAGAATGTAGGTGGGATGTGGTGGGTTGGTCTTGGCTAAGGGTCAAACTCCCACCCTACTGCTCAGTCACTCCCCTTCCTCAACAGTGTAATAATTCACAATTCATAAAAGCAAATAATTAGTGGTTTTATTTGAATATAAACTGTTTGCAAAATTATTCATGAGCACTATTTCTCATCGGTGTTCAGAATATTACATTTTTTGGTGTTTAAAATGTATGGAGGTGGTTCTAACTATTTATTAACCAGGGAAATGTTGTTTAAACCACATTTGAGTTTTCCCCAGTGTGTTCATCACTCAGAACCCATTTACTAGTTAAAGAAATTAAAATGGTGCTTGCTCAAAAAAGATAGGCTTTGGAGGACTTTTCTTCCTGATTGGAGTCTCTCCTTTAAAAGCATTTTCTTCACTGCTCTGTTTTTTAAATGTAGGCACCTGACTTAGACAAAAATAATTTAATTGCTTTGTCCCTATATTTATCTTTTGTCCATCTTTTAAAGTTTCTGTTAAAGAGGCATTTTGACTCTTGTTCCAAAGAAAATGCCACACTCCTTAATATATCTACCTTTGGAGCAATCATTTAAAAAGAAGAGATGAAATGGAGTTGTGGAAAGTGTTTTTAAATTAACATAAATTAAAAACCTGTAGAAATTCTGAGATCCATTAATACCTATGTTGATTCTATTTCTTAATTCTGTTACCATTGCCTTGTCTTGCATGGTTGCATAGCTCTGGTAACACTGATTCTTTGGTGCTTTGCCTCGGATATTCTTCTTCAGAGATAGACAGTAGAATGACCATAATCAATACTGTCTCTCTCAGTATTAACTTAATGCAAAATTCTTGTAAGGTTCATTGTACAACAATGCTTGCAACATATCTTCCTCGGTTCACTGGGGAGCTATGAAATGATCTGGGAGAAATGATGGTGCAGAGGTGGGTGAGAATTGGCAATTTTTCTTTTCAGGTGAATGTCATAGGTTTGAAAAACTGTCTCTCAGGTCTGAAGAGGAATTCTGATGAGGGAAAAAGATCATCAGAACTCTGAGAAGTTATTGACCTACCTGCTTCAGAGCAGAAACATGAATGTTTCAGACATGCAAAGCTCAGTGATGCTTAGTGTTCCAGGCATCTTGGCTGTTATACTCTGTTTTTCACAATTTTGTAATGTCTCTTCTTCTTCTTTTTTTTTTTTTTTTTTTTTTTTTTTTTTTTTTTTTTTTTTTTTTTTTTCTTTTTTTTTTCCCAGTAAGGAATGAAAACAAGTCTTAAAATAATCTGGAAGATTAATTTCCTCTTTTCTAGGCAGCTACAAATATTAATCCCTAGCCTATGCCCTAAAAACTTTAATGACTGAGATAACACTATTTGGATCAAAATGCAGATGAGAATTACTTACACATTTTGGGGGCTGTTGAGTAGCATTCAAATCAGTAGCAGTATTAGAGCAATCCTATAATAAAGGCCAACAAACTGTAGCTCTTTTAGTATTTGTTCTATGTACATAAGCCATTCTGAACCTCAATTTAGTAAGGGAGAGGCAATATGTGAAAAAACACTGTAGCTTTTCTGCTTTGGGATATGTTTTTAAAGGACTTACCTACCTGACTTCTTCCCTCTTTCTCCCAGCCCTCCCTGTTATATGTGCTATTATTCAACAGTTGACATGTTAAATCAAAGTAGTTAAAGAATGAACAGGCAACTACTAAAAAACCCTATGCATTTTACTGTCATTTTAATAGTAAATCAGTAATATTATATGATTCAGTGTACATATGAAACGTCTGGGTGAAAGTGGAATCAGCTAAATCCATATTCATATGTGTCAATACAAAGCACAGCCTGAACACTGGTGCATGTGCTTCTGGAAAAAAGCTTACCTTGATCCTTCTTAAATTATCAAATGATTCTGTAAGGCATATAATTTTAAGTTTTCTAGTACTGAAAATTGGATTACATGGGATGAACATGAATTTGTAGAAGCTAAAGATTATCTCATGAAGATCTTCATGAATTTAAAAGCATACAGCATTGATAATATCCTTTGAGAAAGAAAAAAGTGTGTTCCTCAGCAAGTGAGAAGACCATTAACACCATTTTTGGGGGGTAAGGACAATGTTTTAACTGTGTTAAAAATATTTGCGATTCTGCGGTGGGATGACCTTGGCCACCATGGGCCACAGGTCCTGCCAGCATACCTGCTCCAGTGTGGGCTTCCCATGGGGTCACAGCCTCCTTCAGGTGCATTCACCTGGTCCAGTGAGGGGTCCTCCATGGACTGCAGGTGGATATCTGCTCCATCATCATCCTCCATGGGCTGCAGGGGACAGCCTGCCTCACTATGGCCTTCACCAGGGGCTGCAGGGGGATCTCTGCTCTAGCACCGGGAGCACCTCCTCCCCCTCCTTCTGCACTGACCTTGGTGTCTGCAGAGTTGTTCCTCTCACATAATGTCACTGCTCTCTTCCAGCTGCGGTCGCTCAGGAGTTTTTCCCCTTATTAACTAAGTTACCCCAGAGGCCCTACCACCATCGCTGATGGGCTTGGCCTTGGCCAGCAGTGGGTTCATCTTGGAGCCAGCTGGCATTGGCTCTATCAGACACAAGGGAAGGTTCTAGCAGCTTCTCACAGAAGCCACCCCTGTAGCCTCCCTGCTACCAAAACCAAGTCATGTAAACCCAATAGAGATTCTGAAGGATTACATAGTAAAATTGGTATTCTTGTGCAATATCTAAGGCCTTCAGAGTATCTGGCTCATTTTCATAGAGGTATGGCCAACTGTTTTATCTCTTATTCACATACTAGTCAAACATGATGACCTTCTGCTCTTTTGAAGACTTGCATGACTTTTCAGCATTGTCTCATAAATCTAACAAGTTTTCTGCAAGGAGTATCATGGAAGAAATTCTGTAATGGGTATCTATTTTCCAATAAAACAAAATACTGAGAACTGTAGACCACAAGAACATTAATTCCCATCTCACATATTCCACTTTTGATGATGTACTTGGTTGACTTGGATTGTGTTTGGTTCTCAAGGACAATCTTCAGGAAAGTCAGCTATATTTGAAGGAAAAAATGTAGTATCAAAATAATTTGTTGTAATTTTTTCCTCTTTTTCAAATTCTCTTGCAGATCACAGGAAGTTAAATATTCAGTTTCAGATCCAATAAACTATTCTGTTTGGCTCAGCTCTAGAAAAGAAATGAATTAAAGCACTTCACATCCAGCTGGGAGCAATACACACAAAATGAACTTCAAAAGTCTTCTGTTTCCCAGGTATCAAGGACTGTAGGAGGATGCCAGAAATATATGTTATTTCATTCTGACTCTGTATGCTGGGTAACTCCTTTAGAACTCCCCTCGGGTTGTTCAGGGCTTCTGGGATTTCAAGAGTAAGAGCTGTGCTTCCCTTTGCTTATTGCAAAAAAAAAAAAAAGTTGTATGTTAAGGCACTTCATTTAGAGATTAAAATATTTAAAAGGTATGGAATCAAAGCAAGCAAGCAAGCAAGCAAACAACAACAAAAAAAACCCAAACAGGTAAACAAACAAACAAAAAGAGAGTCAAAAGCCTGAGATAACACTTTCATGTCCCTTTCCAGAAGAGGATGTGTGAAAAGATATTAGTGATTATTCATGTCTAAATTTATATTTGATTTTACTGGAACAAGATAATTAAAAAAAAAAAAAAGTCTGAATTGCTGGATCAGAAAGACAAAATAAAAAAAAGGCTGGAAAATACATCTTTTTTCTTTTCCACTACATTTCTATATTGTGAAAATATTACTTCCACCCCTTTGCATATAAATTTCCTCTTTCTCTTCTGTTCAGGTTTTCTGCTGCAGGTTTCCTGATTACTGTCTTTCTTCACCCATCTGTCCCTGCCCTCTGGTCCAAAAAGTCCTCATCAAATCGTGTTCAATTGTTTCTGTTGAAACAGCAATCTCCTTGTCCTTCCTTGTTTCCTGAGGATTTAACCTGATAAAATGTGCTGTAGCAAAGATTATACAAAACAACAGTCCTCCTCTCTGTTGCTCAGTGACAGTCTGTATAACTGAACACTATATTCTTGGTCTATACAACACCTACGGACAGACTGCATCTTTTACTATTTGTCATAGATTGGGATTTATGTATTTTCATACAACTATTTTTTTCCTCATCCTTGATTATCAACCGTATTATCTAGCAGCTTCAATAGAAATGACAACTGTATTAAGGGTTCTGGTTTGTGACCTTGAGACAGAAACAAATTGAAGTTCTGCAGCATTGTCAAATTAAAGTGTTCTATTTTTTACATTATCCTTTGGGATCCTTAGTTTCAGTAATATTTCCCACTAACTTACAGCATTGTGAGTGATTTTTTCTTGTTATCACTGATCACTGAAGACGCTTTCTTTCCTGACCCCTATAACACTAGCTCTCAAATTGATTTATGAAGCTTTAGTGGATGTATACCTTGTTACCCTTTGGCCTCCTTGTGGAAATTGGTAGGAGTGCCGCGCTCTGTGTACAAATGCTGCAGTGACCTAGTTATACGGATCAGCACAACTTTGGTAAGGCATACCTTAGGTAGTTTTTTTTTGCAACTACCTTTGACTTACAAGGTTATAGTAAAATGCAAATGAAGTGTTTATTTACAACATCTGATAAAGACAGCATAGTTAGAGATGCTTAGAAAAGACAAGTGAAGGAAAATCAATTCTTAATTTACACTAACATGAAATATAAAAGATCTGTTTGTCTGCTCAGTACCTCACATTTCGAGCTGCATTTGTCAAGGAGAATCACGTCTTTACAAATCCTCCTGGCTTTAAGAGACAGTTTTGTTCTTGAAGTCCTCTCAGCATCACGTTCAGATTCAGATCTTTTCCTCCATACTTCTCTTTATCCACCTGCTCCAGTCTAACCTGCAGTCTGTTTGTTATGTTATTTCCACGTAAGGTGACAGCTGTGAAAAGTCCCTAAGAGAGAGGAAAAAAATATCCCTATTCAATGGGGAATGTTCCAGAAATGCTGTATTAAAAAAAAAAAAAAAGTTATAACATTTTACCAGAGTGAAAGTTCATTCTATTTCTCCAGAGGAAGTGGATAACATGTTTACCCCAAGAGACAATCTCAGGTATAAACCCTAAAATGGCAGCAAAAATAGTCCTCACCACTGATAGTTATATTGGCTGATTGGCTGTTCATGGCAAATCCTCTTTTCACATGTTCTCTGATTTACTACTGCATGAAAGGTTCAGTAGTGGATTTAGGACCTTGAATTGGTGACATAGATTTCAGTTTGGAAGTAAATTGTTTTGTGGGTTTATCCTCACAATAACTTAAATTCCAGTCCACACAGTCACGGTGTGTGTGTGATAAGCTAATATACTGTCTCCTCTATTCAGTAAAGCAGACTTTTTAAAGACCAGTGACTGGTATTTTTAGGTTTTAGCCAGAGTAAAGATGCCCACAACTAGTTTTGATGACCCCTTTTAGTTATAAATGTGGCCAAACTGTATTATTATTTTCTTTTTCTGCAGAATATTTTTGTTGGATTTTGAGTTATTTTGGTTTGTGGTTTGTTCTTTTTAAAACAACAGCAGCAACAGCAGCAAATAAACAAGCTATTGAAAAAACTTTCAGTTTAACACCAGAGAGAAATAATCCCTATTTTAAAAACAAAGACAAAAACCCCTCAAAAAACAAGCAAACAAAAAATCGAAAACCAGAACAAAACCTGAAACAACCTCGCACAAAGACAAAAACAAACTATGAGCAGCTGCCTGGACAAGGCATTGTCAATAGATCATTGCCAATCTCTCACATTTATAGAATAAAAACTTTGAGCAAAAGCCTATTTTTTGTCCACGTGTGTTTGCACAGTTCCTAGAACAAAGGATACTGGTCTTGATGAGAATTATAAGCACTATAAGAATAACAGGTTGAACTGAACTGCAGGGAAGAAGAAGGGAATCCATAAAATACAGTTTGCACCTTTACTCTGTACAGAGATTACTCATTACTACTTTCTTTAGCATCTGTAATATAAATCTTAAAGAATCAGAATCTTCTGTCTTTCTGATCAAAATGAGACATTAAGTCCCCTTCTAAAATACTAATAATTAAATAATAGATGGATAATCAACACCTTTTAAAGTTGATACTTTGGAAAATCAGCCTATAGATTTAGATATTGCAGGCTTTTAAGGGGCCTAGTACATAAACAATCTCATTGAATCAAAATTATTATCTTATTTGTATAGTAAATAACTACACTGGCATCAGATGTTATCTATATTTTAACACAGAAAATCATCATCTCTCCAAGAAGCTGATGGAACTACACCAAATTTATACCAAGGAGCTTATTCAGAATTATTTCTCAGTAGCACGTAACAGTTTTATCTTTCTTCATACTTTTATAATCAAGTGTAACAAATCATTGACAGAGCTTGTAAACCTTGAATATCCTGAAAACCTTTGTTCATCAGTTTACACACCTCTTTTCATACAGGAAAAAAAAAAATAATGCAAGAATACTTTAAAAAAAAAAATTTCTTCACATGACTAAAAACTAACACTAGGGAGTGCTATTTTGAAAGCCATCATTTTATTTAAGGACACATACTGAAAACAAATTTCAAGAAAGTATAATAAATAAATTACTTAAAAAACAAACAACCAAACCAAACCAAACCAAAACAAAACAAAACAAAACAAAACAAAACAAAACAACAATTTGGTTATTAAACCAGAGAATAAGATTACAGTAGTGGATAAGACCAGTTACATGAAAATGTAACAAAAAGCTTTAAAGGAAGGTTTTGATGTTTGATCCTTATCCTGGATGACTATGCATAACAGTCCAATGGCAAGTTTTTCTTACTTACCTGATTACCACTACCTCATCTACTCCTAGTTTCAGATAATTTACTAAATTTAAAATTTACCTAAAGAAACACACATTGACTTTTCTAATGGAAAAAATGCTTGAAAACATATTAGATTGGTACCCATGGTCAATACAACTAAATATAGGATTTGTACTTGACGTTACTAGCTGAAACATCACTGTTGTATAACCATACAGGAAATATAATGCATTTTAGGTCAGGCTGGCATCGTTGCCAGAGATTGGCTAACATTTCATCTGTTTATAACTTTGCCAGACATTAGCCATTCCAGCTGTCATTGCTAATGCTTATTGGCTATCTTTGATGAAAATCATGCTGGAATGAAATAAAAGGTTTAGAACAGATTCAATCTGTGCACTGGGCAGTTGTTGAAAAAAAAGAAGGGGTTTTATATAATTTTATTCATGTTTATATAATAATACATTGACAAAAAAGGAAATGTATCTATAATGCATCAGTACAGTATCTGCTGGAATTTCTTAATTTCTAATCATATCCTGAAAAATAAAAGTTATGTGGGCTTTTAGGTAAGTACATAGGAAATATTTGATTTAGATATATAAATGAATCTGTCTAGTTTTATATGCAATGCTGGGAAAACACATACTTTTCCAGATGAACTAGATGTCCCAATGCTATCAAGTTTTCAGTCTCAAGGCAAAGCCTGTGTAAGTAGGCTTCATGAGGAAAACTGTTCTCTGTGATGAATTCTGATGGAATAAACTTTCATGCAGTCAATACTTGTTTACTCTTGTAGGCAGATGGTCCTTTGTGTAAAACCTAAGTGTAAAACTTAGGTCATGGATCCAGAACTGATCTCAGTAGAAATACTCTGGGGGTTAAAAAAGTAATTTCCCTTACACTGCCTCTGTGTTTCTTTGCCTTTTTGTTCTGTGGAAGTTTCACCAGTTTTGACTGTTACTCAACAAAGGAACCCATAAGTGAATGAGTTATTTTCTTAACATTTCTTTTTCTTCCAATCACTAATGGAATGTAAGTAGATATTTATAACAAAATTATGGTCTTTTCCTTCCAAGTACACTAGCTCCTTCAGTACAAAAATCATTCAAAAGTGTTTTTAAATACTATAGTCTATTTTGTGTCACATATTTTTGAGATAGTTATTGATATACTTTACCAGTATACAAAAAAAATGCAAGAATATTCTATACTTTCAAAACAACATCAAGAAAAAATGACAGAATGAGAAAAAGATACTACTTTGCAATAATCAATCGAACTGTACACCTTCTATTACACTGGCTTGTAGGTAGTAGCAGAATACCATACACACACAAAAAAAATAATTGGATAAATTAGAAATAAATTACATATCCATATTGCTAAATATAACAAGGCCAAAAGCAAACTCCATCACTGGACCACTGATTGTCCATACAGCTTGTTAAAATATTCTCAGGTATAGATTCGACCCATAACTGTAGAAGTCAGAAAATAACTGAACATGGTGTGGGGGACAGCATGTAACAAGCAGCATTTCCAAAAGGCAGTGCAGACAAAATTGGTCTGGTTTGACTTCCCAGTCTTCCAAAATTATTCCATCATACTTTGCTCACTCAGGCATCTCTACATGCTCTCACTCTATCCCAGGCCATATCTTTTGTGCCATGCTATGAAATATCAGCCTGGCCAGCTCCAACACAGATCTTAAAACATTTCAGATATTTAAAACTGGAAAAATAATCTGTGTATGTGTATCTGTATGTGCAAGTATATGTGTATATAGTGATGTCGTGTCAGACCCAGGGGAGACCCAGAACCAATGCTGTGTCATGTGACTAAAGTCAAACCATTTCTCTTGGCCTCCAAGCTAAAGAACAAATACTGTCCCTCTTTTATTTAGCTGTAATGACATAATTCACGGTACTGCAAGCATTATTCGCCTAAGGAGGCTCATTGAAGTTGTTGGAACTGTTTGCATACTAACTGCCTGTGAACAGAGATTATAGAAAATTCCCTGGACCATTTCTGAATTGAGAACTAGTGAAATTTTATCCCAGAAATAAACTCATTTCCATCAATGCGTTTCCAAGTATTGCTTTCTGAATCCTTTCATGTTTTAAGAATTCCAAATTATTTTACCACATTGATGAAACTTTCTATTAACAAAAGAAAAAGTCAAGTCCTGAAGCAAAGTAAACCCAGCACTATCTTTATTTTATTCTTTTGTTTTGAAAGAAGTTTTATGTTATTCATTTTACACAGGTTTAAATGACATCAAAGGCATGAGACAATGCCAAAACCAGTGAGCTTAAGAGAGGAAGTAACTTAAAAAAAATGAAATAGCATTGCTGTTTTCAGAAGCCTGGAGGGAAACATCCTACTACAAAAATAAAGAAAAAGGCAGTGGAGGAAAGCAGTGCCCGGGAGGAGTGTCTTGCTAATAAACATTTATTGGTTTTGTGACCAGACTGAATTCTGACTTTGAAAGGAGGGCAGTAAAGAGAGAGAGAAATGTGTTCTCATAGAAAAGGGATATGCTATGGATTGTTTTCTTGAAGTACAATGATCTCTATTCTCATCCAGATGCTGAACTGAATTTACTGTAGACACAACTATATATCATGTCTATCATGTCCACATATATCAAAAAGCAAGGTGTCTGCTCTTTTCTATTTCAGACAGAAAAATAACTCAGATAGATAGTATATTAAAGATCACATGTACATATACATACCAGCTACACAGAAGTTTATGTAGAAGTATGACAAATTAGAGCAGCACCGTACTACTGTCTTTTTAATGAGCAACATTCCAGCTTATCTTACTACTTCATATGTCAAAAGACTTTCTCTTTATTGTATCCAAATATACAATTTATCAGTTGAAAGAAATGTAAATAATACTTCATTTAATTTAATAAGTGATTAACAATTTGACTAGCACCTGACTATAAATCTTTGGACCGACATCAGTCAGTTCATTTCTAAGAAAGAACTTTACTGTATTTCCACACTATTACTTAACCTGGATAAATGGGTTTCTGCATAATATATAATATAGCTTGTGAATGTGCAAGAAATCCTCAAAGCCCTTGAAATTATGTATGATTTATATTGCTTTTGTCCATTTTTGTTATGAAAATCTTCTAGTAAGTAGAAAATGTAACATTAAATGAGGCATTGCTTGATCTAAAATAATAATACAAAAAATCACAGTTTACAAAACCAGCCATTTTCACTAATTAATCCACCAGGGAAAAGACATCATCTCCTACACATAAATAATACATAATTTAATGAAAGTACAGGGTACTGGATAGAAGGAATTGCTTGTTTCTTTGTTTTGAGCACTTAGATTATTTGTTGAATCTTGATGTTTAGTTTTAAAATAGGTTATCTTATTCAGGCAATGTATTTTTCTTTTGTTTTATCTGCAAAGATATCCAAAACCATAAAATTTCAACCTGAAGACAATTCTCATTAAACCCAAATAGAATCTGAAATGTAATGGCAAGCAGGAAATATAATGAATGTATAAAAATATAATGTATGGTGAAATGAAAACAAAAAAGAGATAGAATACATTGTAAGATGTTTTCCTGACACTTTCCTATGTGTTCTTGACATCACTAGAGTACAGTAGAACATAATTTTGTTCCATTACTACTTCAGACAAGGGCATGAAGATATAGGACACATTTAAATCAATGTCATTTAATAGAAAAGTTTATAATGATGTAAATTGATTAAGTAAGAAAAGACAAGATCAGAATCTTTCTGTTCTGCACTTTGCTTTTGATGACTTTATTAGACCTTGAATAAGAAAATGAGTGACTTTCACACAAATATTAGCTGCACATATTGCACAGACATTTTTGGCTGCTGAAGAGGCTCCTGAAATGACCTCAGAGAGCTCTTATGGCTCTGAATGCTTTGAAGATTAAGTTAAGAACTTACATTGGGTCTTAGCTAGGTGTAAGATCACATTAGACAGAGAAGAATATTGGGAATATATGCAGTGAGATTTATTGTTATATAAACAACTGCAAAATATTGTATCAGTTGGACACTTCAAAACTAATAGTTACTTAGTAACAAATGTTACTAAGTTTCATGTTACTAAATCCCCATCAGAATTTTCCCTTCCCTTCCCTTCCCTGTATTTATAGTTTGAAGTAATGAGAAAACTCTCCCATTTCAGAGAAAGAAAAGAAGAACAAAAAGCCATAGTCCAAGAGAAAGAAAAACATAATTTTCTTTATCTCTTAACATACAACACTCTAGTGTTGCTTGAAGAATGTTTTTCAGGAGTGGGAGCAGTTTCAGGACTTGTGCTTACAGCCAACCTTTCCAATATTTGCTTAAAATGCCCGGAGCACAGTACAGACACTTCTATACCATTTACTTTCAAATTGTAGGACAATAAATAAATAAATAAATAAAGTGTAAAATAATCCACAGTTTCTGCTTTAAAATCACTAATTGAAGCAGATAAAAAAAAAATACAAATTTTAAGTAAGCAATCAAAAAGTAAGTACACATATTTTTACTGAGGGCATATTTATTGGATAGGGTCTGGAAAATATGTAGAATTTGTAAAGACTATTTATACCACTGCCAATTTATCTTAGCAATAGAGCTAACTGATTTATCACAGCTATGTCAGCATTTATCTGCTTCCAGTTTTTCTAACACAGTCAGGAAAGACATACAAGGCTGAGTGTATCTTTATAACAAAAGTCAAAGTACATATATTTTGTAGCACCAGTGATCAATGTTCTCATATTCACATTCATCGCACCGTTCTACATCTGCAAAAGTTCAAAATATAGTAAAATAGCTAGGATATTTGGCAGATTTGCATTTATAAACTAACAAATTTGTAAAAACTCACAGGCCTGGCCTTTTACTTCATTTGCTACCTAGGAGTATACGTCATCTTCATGTGCACTTTCCTGAATTATTTTTTCCATATTGTGAACAAGGTTAGAAGATGAAAAAGAAGTAGGAAAGAAAAACAAAAACAAAACCACAAACAGATTCCTTTTTTTTCACACAGTACTATCATTCTGTTGTATCTAATGTTGCTTCTAGGGTCTGATTTAGCAGCATTCAAGGATAGAATAGGCCATGAAACAAATAATCTGCTCTGACAATAAGAAACTAAGATAATAAAAAAATAGTCTTCATGAAGAAAATAAAATCAGACATCAAACTGTACCTGGAAATATTATACAAAATTTTCAGCAGCAATAAAATCTAACTAGCTGATGGTCTAGAAATTGTGACACTCTTGTAGGAAATGCTGCGGTCTCCATTCTGCCAGATTCACTTAAAGTATGCAGCTGACATCTGACAGACCCCACTGAACCAGCAGGCAGGATTATATTTTAGTTTTAAAGTGGAATAGTTCCAACAAAACTCTCAGAAAAAGAAAAGCCTGAAGATGTCTTCTTCATCCTCACTGAGTGTCCTAAATATTAGGAGATTGGCTCCTCTTTATTTGAATCTAAAACTTGACACGGATTGGAGAAACCTTTGTAAGAAACATTTAAATGAGTGAAAAATATTTAAACTCTGACAGGACTTAACCAGGCAGCCAGCCATTCATGTTTTCTGATTTGAGTGTTATACTATTGTATTGCAAAAAGGAAGAGTTATAACTGCAGACACAGCAGTTATATATTTTTTTTTTTTTTTTCTCCTGATTTCTTCAGTTAAAAAAAAAAAAAAAAAAAGTAACAAAAGCTACCAAAAATGGGGGAAAAAGGAAAGAAGGGCACATTTTTTATTGTCTTCTTGGTATTTTCCAGAATACATTTGAAATTAACTATTTTTTAGTTTAATATTTTCATTTAATGTTTTACATGTGTGTATCTGTGTGTGGTCTGTAAATAAGCTTGAGATTCAAATCTCACAGTCTTGATCCATTTTTTTTTTTTTTAAATAATTCACTTGTTTTGTTGTATTTTCAGTCCCTGAATGAATTCTTATTTTAAGGATTATTATTTAACAATCAGCATTCCTTCTAGTGAGGGAACCATTCAGTACAGATTAATACTTCTATTTCAACTTTTCCTTATATTCTTCTAAACAATGGCCTTGTATCTCAAGTCTGGTGCAATTATAACTGATAAGGTGCTCAAGGGAGTATTTTTTGCAGAAGTGAAAATTTATTTCTTAATTTACTTCATTCACAATGTCTTATGTAGTATAAAAATACATTATTTTTTACTTTATTGAGTAAAGTTTTAGTAGCTTTTTCCTATACCTCAATTATATGGGAAAAAGCTTTTCATTATTCAAAATATGATCTTAGAACATGAAAGTAGCTTTCAATGAGCTTTCTTTTAAGTGTTTTTGCAGCTAATGTGAGAAGTTCAGCTTAAATCCAGCAAAATATCTTTAAATACAGTCTGTGCACTGCTGTAGTACCACTTCAGTCTTTAAAGGCATAAGTAAGTGTGAATAGACTCCCAATTTTACAAGTGGATTTTTAAAAGTATCCTAAAGCATATACAGGCTTTTTCAAAAGTGCTTTATCTCTAAGGATTTCTTCAGTTCACAGTGTACGGTGGCACTACATGGTCCACAGTAGAGATTCAGAGACAAGTGCTTTGCACCCAGCACAGATATGATTTCTCTTAAAAAGGGCTCATCCTGCGCAATGTGTACCAGTCAGTACCACAGGTAAGGACCTCTCTCTTCGGCTGATGAGCGTAGAAATCTTTCTGAAGGAGAAAAGCACAAATTTAGATGTCAGTTACTGTTCTTTGTAACTCACACAGCAAAACCATATTTATCATTAATTTGAGACATTTTTTAGATAGATTTGCCAAGCGAACCACTAGCTAGACTTCTACCAGCTATAACATTTTCTCTATTGACATTTGGGTAGACTTCAGCAAACTCAAAAGCGTATTCTTCCAAACCTTTAGTAAAGAAGCAACTTTAACCCTTGCACAGAGGATCAAATGTGATCCATGATTACTTAAAAGCTGCACTTCTCTTTCTGTGCTAGCCCATTCTACATTTCCCATCTCTTAGAATAAATAATCTTTTTCAGTAGCTACTAAATGCATCTTCGCTACCTTTAAAGAGATTAATGATCCATTTGGAATTCAGAATGTGTATTATAAGCACAGAGTGATATATATAGGTATGAAGGTGACATGTTATGCCCTGAGGCACAAATGCCCAGTGAGATCGCTTAAGAAGGGACAGCCCATCTCTAACCTTATCTAACAGTGAACAGAGACCACTTTCCTTTTCTCAGATATAATCTTTAATAATCTTTGACAATTTTTGAGAAGCAGACACGAAAAGGCAACCATAACAAATATAAAAATCATGTGAAGGTGACTTTGCAAACTGCATCAATCTTTCTTGCACTAGAAACTGTAAGAAACTTGATTTCATGTCATTCTATTTTCGGCACTCTTTCTTTTTGTACATTTTCTTGAAAGCAAGGGAAGGGATGAAGGTGAGCAGTGCAACTTCACCCAGTTAAGTAAAAGAAAAAGCCTTTGTGTATTTACATTTATTTAGTCATATACTTTATTTAAAATCTAAAATTGCAAACCACTTAAATTTTATACTTCACATTGCTGTCACCTTGGATATAGATTTGTGTTTATTGATCTTCAGGGCAATCTGGATTCATATTGAATATACTGTTCTGACTAGGTTAACAATTGACTTTGCTGTCAATAGTAGCAGCATATTATCTGCATATGACATGATGTGTTAACTTTTACTGCCTCAACCCATCTATTTTTGGAATTTCTTGATCATTTCTGTGAATGGTTCCATTACTATATTAAATAAGATAGGTGAGATTCAATCAGTCATTTACTGGTTGTTTTGTTTTGNCTTTTTTTTTTTTTTACTGGGGGGAAGAAAATAAAGAGGGAACTGAAGAAGTAGAAATTATGGACATTATTAGCTTTGCACTATCACTACATGTATGCTATGTACAATCTCACCATGTACCCCCTTCCATCCCCCTTCCCACCACTTCTGCATGGATATGTGATATTTTAATAGAATTAATAAATTATGAAAGAAAAAGTTGTACTTGAAACCTATGAATTAAAGCTAACGCTACTAGTGTAGCTCCCACCAAGTCATAGCATGTGCATCCTAGTTTCTAATAAAGCAACCTACTCTATTTCTTTCTACTACTAGAAGTGGATTAAGTTAAATGTGGGGGTATATTTGTAAAGGTAACTAAGGATAAACTACAGAAATACCAGAAGGGGAATCAGGAGAAAAGAAAAATGCATATTTTTGTCTCCATGGCTTAGTGCTTGAGAGGATATGTAGCCATCTTTTGATGTTTAAAAGTTGAAGTGCTTTGTTTATCAAACATGGAAAATATATCCATGAAACTTTGTGGCATGTGATTACTAATCTGAAGTTGCTTTTCATATACATACAAAATTAAAGGCTAATAAAAAAGTTTACTTAAAGACATTTAAATCTGATACCTTTCACTGTTCTTGAGATGCCTGGAAATGTTCTTATACTAGCAATGTAAGACATAATCTTTTAAAGAGAGTGAAATGAAATTATTTATTAAAATTTAATAAAGTAATGTTCAAAGTTTTGTATCATAAGTTAACCATTGTGTATTGGTGTATGCCTTTGTCTACCACACAACATTTTACTTGGGAAGTATTGTTTAGAAAAAACAGCATATAAATACATCCAAAAAGCAATATGAAGATACATCTGTTTATATTTTCAACTCTGCCATTATAGATACAGTTTCATATACTTTGAAAAATGTAAATGTATGTGTCTGTATATGTATATTTGCATGTGCATGTGTATATGTATATTTATGTGTGCTTTTTATCATGTTTCAATAAATTTTAAAAATTAATTATGCACATCATAGATGAATAATATCATATTGTTTTCTTATTATGTAAATACAAAAAAATGTAAATTAAAAGAAAAACCAATCTCCTTCTTTCATTTTTCCTGCCTTTCTGCCATTCACTGCTACCAGTAAACATTAGAGGAGCAATGATGGACTAGAGACAGAGAAAAGAATATGAGAAAATCAAGCTGCAAAGGTTGAACATGGCAAAAACATGTTTGCTGTTATGAAGATGTACATAAAAAACACAGGATAGGAAGTTGGAACAAAAATGAAGAGGAGCAGAGCGCTAAAGATGTAGTCAGGAGTGAAAGAATAGATAATTTCAGAGAAAACCTCAGGGCAGCTGGATGAAAAGAGAGGAATTTCAGATGAGATAGAATGTTTAGAAAGATTAGTAAAGAGTAGGGTTTGAACTACTCTTTTGCTTAATTAATAGATTTATTCATCCATTTGTGGTTTTTTTCCTTATTAAAACCAGTCATAAAATTCAGAGTGTTTTTGACTTTTCTTTCTCTTTTATCTTATTTTAGTCCGGGTAACGAAGATCCCACAAATGTTTTCTATGAACTACTAATCTGGTCACAAAAATCAGACTTAGATAGTTTGGGCTGAACCCAGTTGCCCACAGCTGTAACACGCCTTTTCATATCTCCCATGATGTCCCCACCTAAACGCCAGGTGCCCCTTCAGGATGGTATGGACTTACAGTCCCCAAGTCCTCCATCGTAGCTGCCATCCCCACAGAATTGTCTTGGCTATCCCAGCACAAAGCCAAGGGCAGTAGGGGCAGCGAACTCTTGCCTTTTCACTACTCTGTTAGCAAAGTAGCAACAACAAGGTAGCAATGATCACCTATGCACCCACAACTCTTTGACAATCCAACAGAAACTTACCAGTTCCAAGATGATAAAAGACAGTGATACGCCTTATCCTACATTTTACATATTTTTCAATGGTAATGGAGAATCTGTCAGAGCCCTGAGTGTACCAACTGGCTCTGATTGCTTGTCCAGGCTGTAAACATCTTTCTCTGTAATCCTGCTCTGCAAGTGCTACCCCCTGCCAGAGTTTTAGCTACCAGTGTTCAAGGTCAGCTCTGATGCAGGGCAACTGTGTAAGCCTGGGTCAGGCTGCTGGGAGAATCACAATATTGTAAAAAAGAGCAGTGAGAAACCACATCTGGGATCTCCAGACATGTGCCCTCTGACCACTGCCCCAGGGGCTGCATTTAACTCCAGGTCCTTAGTCCTTGCCTGACTTTTATCACCAGGATGTTAAATCTGGCTTTATATCTTGCTGATCCTGGAGCTATATCATGTTATTACTTATGGTGGTGTGTCCTGGACCACAGTTGTTGCTACAAGGCTAAAGGATGAACTTCTATAACTTCCCAAGGTGATTTTGATTCCTGGATGATAATTTTGATGGGCAAAGAGTCATTATTCTAGACATCTTTATAGTTGTGGGGTTTTTTTTGTTTTTGTTTGTTTGTTTTTTTGGCTCTGGAAGACTATGTTTTTCTCCACTTGGCACATATGCAGAAGGAGTGAATTTTTTTTACTAATGAATAAAAGCTATGCTTTCTAGATATAGGTCACCTTCTCACACACAAATTAAACTATGTATTTCTGTTAACATATACCAGGAATGCAATGGTTAGAGAAATGTCATTTTGGAAATATAAAGCTATATAAAAACTAAAGTTAAACCAATCAATTATTTTCACCCTACTTACAGAGATAAATGTGCCTTTCCCATCATGTAGTCCAGTCAGCAAGAAAGTATAGATTTAGTTCATGTGTGTAAACTGTCCAAAGAAGAAAGAAAAAAAAAAAACTATTCAAAATGGTATTTATCTATCAAGAGGAACAATAATTTATATAGTGCATGATGGAATTTAAGAAGTTATAAAAGAGATTGTACAGAAAGCTTTGGCATTGAACTATTTAATCTGACTGAGAGTCTTAGCAAGAAAAAAAAAAGAAAAAGAGAGGAAAACCCAAAACATTCTGTAGTGGAAAAAAAATTTCTACTGTAGCTTTAATCAGAAACAGTCACTGAAATGTAGCGAACATATTAATAAGTAATAAAAATAAATATCTCCCAAAGTGAATAACCCAATTGTGATGAACTTCATGATTCCCCCTTTTCATTCCTTTCATGTATTATTTGCTTAATAGAGAGAATAATAGCAACTTCGTATTTAAGACTGTACTTCGGTGTTCTCATAAAACAAGATGATGCCCTACTACACTTGCCCTCCACCCAATTAATAATTTGCAGACTCAATGGAGTTCAAAATTTGTATAAAGCACTGTTTTGCTGATTTTTCTGTGAGAGATTAATAGAAGATGATTCTGCAAGTGCTATAGATGAAAACCTTAAATATAATGCTCTTCAAAAATCATGTTTCTTTTTAGAAGGAGGGAAGAAAAAGGCACTTTATAGCAAGTAACACTGATTTTCAAATTCTAGATTTTTTTTGTCTTTAAATTCTGTCATCAGGGAAAAGGTGCTACTACTGGAATATCTCATTATTTATAAGTAGCATTATTTAAAAGAAAGTGTCTGGATGTTTATATGAACTCAGCCCTACCCTACTGTATGCCCCACCTATAAAACTGTGAGATATCTGTGCCAAGGATTTTACCATCCAAAAAGACAAGAATAATAATATTTTAGTCAAAGAATATGTCTAAATATAGGAGGTAAATTACTTTAAATATTCTGAACAATAGTTCTAGATATGTGTTTTTACCCTAAATCTGTCTAGGTGAAAAGTCTAGTTCTTTTCCTTATCTAACCAGAAATTTGGCGTCTTCCACTCTTGATTCTTAAGCTCAGTTTTTTTGTAGTGTCTGGTTTTAATTTTTGTTATTAGCTTCATTCTGCCCAAACAAAAAGCCTAATTTTAAATCTATCAAACTTTTTTTTTTTTTTTTTCTCTGTAGCCTATTCTGCTGCTTAGAAACTACTAGAGTATTTTCTTCTGGGCACAAGAAATCCAAGTGTAAGAACACAATATTTGCCAAAGGAGACAACTTAGAAAGCTATCAAAACCCTTGTGGTATCAGTAGGCTGGAATTACACAATATATTTATAAAATGCATAGCAAGAGTTAAAAAGAAAAATAATTTAAAAATCTTGCCCATGAAGCAGCATTCAGACTATAGAAAGAAAAACAATGTATTTACGTACTGTTAAATATTGACAGGACGTACATGTCTCAACGTCAATGCATTTTTCTTTCAAATACTCAAATATATACCATTTCCTTTCTTAATCATGTACTTTTCTTTCATATGACAAAAGAATTGGGTAGTTCTCCTCAGTGTTTCATGGTATGTAAATGATGCAATTAGCACTTCAACCACATATCATTCTTATTTTCATGATGGCTTCTATTTTACAGGGAGAAAAACAGAAATTTTAATTATTCTGATGTGTAATATTGTGTGTTATGACATTTTTAAATTGGTGGGGAAAAAGGCTGGAAAATCTTGATCTTCATATATTTATTTATTCCAAAGTTAGAAAATTGTGTCCCTTTCCAAAGACATTTTGTCTGCTGTCCTTTAGTTTGACACAGGGGAAGTAAATATAAAAAGAGTGCATTCCACTAGTCACCCACGTTCTCAGTCTATTTATGAAAAGTTAGTTCAACTCCTTAGTGTTCAACTGTTTTTATCACACAGCAGGGTTTTCTCAGGGTAACTTGGCCTGACTGGAAAAAAACCCAACCAACCACGACTCTGCTGTTGCATTAGGATGAACATGCTCATGAAAGAATCAACTTTTTCAGTGAGTCTGAAAATGTAGTGTAGGTATATATTCATGCATAAAGTGTTAGTCCTTTCATAGCAAGATTTTCACTTGATGCAAATCAACAGAAATCTATTGACTCTTGTGGAATTTTACAGGCTTTCTTCAGTTCTGAAGGTGCATTGTATGAATTGTAACATTACCCATTTGTTTTCATTAAAACAGAGTGTTTAGTTAGCCATACAACATGTTTATTCTGTTGGTTACACTAATGCAGTACTGCATATTATTTGTTACAGTTTTTAGATATCAAGTTGTACAATATTCAGATGCATTATTTCATCCATAAGCAATGTGCAAGCACTTCTGGCATGGGTTGTACAACCTTTAAAGTCGGCAAGTGAAGAAAAAGGAACCAATCTGCCCAGTCCTGGATCCAGTACTCTAGACGTGACCTCACCACAGCAGAGTAGAGGGAAAAGTGATCACCTCCTTCAACCTGCTTGCAATTGTCCTTTGCCTAATGCAGTGCAGGCAGCTGTTGGCAGTCTTTGCCTTGAGGAGGTAACGCTAACACATAGTCAGCTTGCTGTGCACAGACTCCCACGTCCTCTGCAGAGCTGCTTTCCAGCTGACCAGTTCAATTGTGTACTGGTCCGGGTGTTGTTCCTCCCCGGGTGCAGGACTTTGCTCTTCCCCTTGTTGAACTTCAGGAGGTTCCTGTCAGACCATTTCTCCAGCCTGTTGAGGTTCCTCTGAATGGCAGTACAACCATGCGGTTTATCAGCCACTCCACCCAATTTTATATTGTCTGATGGGTGTAGTCTGACCCATTGTCTAGTTTATAAGTGAAGAGGCTAAAAAGCCTTGTTCCCAATATTGACCCCTGGGGTACGCCACTGCTGACTGGCCTCCAATTATAATCTGTGACACTGATCGCAACCCTCTGGGCCCAGTCGTTCAGCCATTTTTCAGTCCATCTCAATGTTTACTTGTCTAACCTATCCTTTGACAGCATGTCTGTGAAGATGTTGTGAGAGAACAGTCAAAAGCCTTACTAAAGTCAAGGTAAACAAAACCCAGTGCTCTCCTCTCATCCACCAAGGTAGTCACTTCATTGTAGAAGGTTATCAAGTTGGTTAAGCATATTTTCCTCTACATAAATCTATGCTGACTACTTCTAATCACTTCACTGTCCTTTATGTATTTGGAAATGTTTTCCAGGGTTAGTTTTTTCAACACTATCCTTGGGACTGAGCTGAGATCGACTGTCCTGTTATTCTCTGGTTATTCCTTTTTGCCTTTCATGAAGATAAGACATTTGCTTTCTTCTCATCTTCAGGAACTTCTCCCCATTACTATGAACTTTCAAAGATAAGTAGGAGTAGTCTTGCAATGACATCGATCATCAATCATGTCCCTCAGCACTTGTGGGT
>VXBL01002476.1:247922-277750 GCA_013400195.1 Aramus guarauna | reverse complement strand
CACCCCCCACCTCCCCCCATTCTATAAACTCTGAAACAAGAAATACAGGAGAGGACAGAACAAGAGAGGATTTTTTTATTCAGCACTTAAACTGTCTATTAAATGCTTTAATAGGAAACTCTTACCTACATATATCACAGAATGGTTTGAGTTGGAAGGGACCCTTAAAGATCGAGTCATGGGCAGTGACATCTTCCACTAGACCAGGCTGCCCAAAGCCCCATCCAACTTGACCTTGAACATGTCCAGGGATGGGGCATCTACTCACCTCTCTGGGCAACCTGTTCCAGTGTTTCATGAAACTCACTGTAAAAAATTTCTTCCTTACATCCAATCTAAATCTACTCTCAGTTTAAAACTATTGCCCCTTGTCCTGTCACTACAGGCCTTGGTAAAAATTGTCTCTCCATCTTTCTTATAAGACCCCTATATATTGAAAATGCTGCAACAAAGTCTCCCCAGAGCCTTCTCTTCTCCAGGCTGAACAACCCCAACTCTGTCAGCCTGTCCTCATAGAGGAGGTATCCAGAAAACCATTTAGCTCAAAATGATCTGAACATGGCTAATGAGGAAGAAAGTTTTGAAACAGAACTTTTCTCCTCCCTCCCCGTCCCGTCCCGGCCAATTGATCCCTTTTTTATTTAAATTAATAGAGAACAAAATCAGAACTGATTTTGTGAAGACTCTGAAAAATAACAGCATTGAGAAAAAGCAGCAAAAGATTCATTACTCTTAGTTTTAAACTTGATCTTCTGAAATGATAAGTCAGAAGAAACTTATCTGGAATGTATTGCAACCTTGACTTGATCGACTAAGTTTCAACACAGGCATCTCTGGGGGGGGGGAATTTAAATGCATTATCTGAGGCTTTGAAACAGGCAGCAATAAATATTCCTGGCTCAAAATAAGCAGCCCATGTGCAGATGCTCCTGTACACACACAGAATTTGCACAGACCCTTTCCAGAATCAGGGTGAGCAGAGATTACTGCTCTTTCTTGCAAATGAGACATTTTGAAAGATTTTCCAATATGGGTCTCAGTCCCTTCCCTTGTCTCCAACAGCTCTGCTCTACTTAGCAAGACTTACAAATCTGCTTCTTAACGACCATGACTTGAGACCAACAGTTGAGAAACCTATAATGGTTCACTGGAAGGACAGTCATTTTAATCTCCAGATAAAAAAACTACCATGGAAGTGGTTGATTTTTTAAGTAGGGTTTTGGAAAAGGTTCAGACTGTTTCCTGACTGACTACCAGAGTGGGAGATGTTCCTGTACAAGTTCATGGGTTGCTGCTAGCTGCGTTACACTGCTGTGAGAGTTGGAGACATGAAATCACCATCAGGAAACCTTTGCACTGCGGTCCTTGAGAGAAGCTCCAACAGCTCTGGTCACAGGCCAGACTCTGAGCCTGCACCAACACAGAGCAGTAAGGCACTTTCTCATTTAAAACAAAAAGTAAAATCCTACAATAGACATGTATCACAGGAACTGACGTGTTCCTGTCAAGTACTGTAGCAGTTTACAGCCTTTCAATGGACATCTCTCCAAACAGTTGTTAATAGCTAACAATCCCTTCATGGCCTTTTACGAAGGCTGAATATATAATTAGCCACATATGTTCTGGCTACAGGGTCAAGCATGATGGTAGGATGAAACCAGAAGAACAGCTTAATGTACTAACAGAATCTCTGGAGATAAATCATCCATTTCTTCTGGCTTTTTTGGAGGTTTTTTGAAAGAAAGCAAGTAGAAGGTGAATAGAGAGTTTCAAACTTCAGTCAAGTTTGGTTAGTCAATATGACAATTGTTGGTTAGTCAATATGACCAAGAAATATTAAGTCCTTTAAGAAATATTTCTCAAGAGAAAGAGAGAAACATACTGTTTTAAAACTTAATTCACCTTGACTTCTGGGGGAAAATAGTATGGTTTTGTTATTAGACAATAAAACAGGCACTCTTTTTCTTTTGGAAGAGAATGGTAGAAGATCCCTCTCTAACCTGGTATCACTCTAATGTTATTCATCAACAATAACATTGATTCAATGTATAGGTTTTATTTTATTTTAAATAGTCACAACACTCTTGTTAGCTACTTGAGAGGCACTTGCTTAGATAATTAGTGCATATCTAGAGTGGCTGAAACGCATCAGGTGGTTTTGTATGGTCACTTAGTGGAAGAATATTTAAGAAATAAATAAGGTAAGTTCATTTGGTTATACTTTAGCATTGATAATGCCAAAAAGTTGGCTAATATGTTCTTTCATTCTGCTAGTGCTGCAGACTTCTATATATTCTACAATATGTTACTAATCTAAATTATTTTTGATATTTGATCTTAATTCAGAAAGTCTATCTTGTTAAGACCCTCAAATTATGTCATTTCAAGTAATTAACGTGAGACATTAATGTTTCAGTACTTTTATTTAAAAATGAAGTTCATCAGAAGTTAAATCTGACATGACATACAAGATGAAATATGTTATTATTAATTTTGCCTGTGTCTGGACAATAAAATAGTATGTGCTTGTTTTAGCTCTCAGATAGAATGAGATTTGGAAAAGAATTATTTGTGACTATGTTCAAATGTGAACAACTCGTACACAATGTAATGAGTATTCTTGGCCTCCATCTCCACTTTAGACCAAAGGATACAAGGAAGAAAAAAAAATCAGGTCTGATTTCAAAATTGGTACAGCCTGTTTTTCTCGATTTCTCCTTCTCGCCTTTGCTTTTCTTAGGATAGTTTCAGGACAGCATCTTATCAGCCTCAATGACAATAAATTCTTGAGATGCGCGTTTTCTGTTAGCTTCAAGAAAACATTACTTCTGATGAGTCACCACTGTCTTATCACTAGTGGTTGGTGAGGAAATCATTTCATCTGTTCGCTCTCGGCCATTAGGATTCCCCTAAGAGGGTGTCAAAAACCAGCAGGTTTTCATTTTCTGTCATCCAAATCCTTCCCATGTCTGTTGGTAAAGGCACTGTAAAAGCCCATCAAAATACATGTTTAACTATCAGGATTGCTGTTGTCACATCTGCATCTTAACTGCCATGCTAAATTTTAAGTAAAATCCACAAATCTTCAATTTAGGTAAATTATCTTTCAGTGGTCAAACTGGAGATACAGTTGTGTCCCTCATCTGCTTCATGTTCGTCTACCTGCAAGTCTGCACTTAGATTTTGAACAGAAAAAAAAAGAAAAAAGAAAAGAATGAAGAATTCAGAGCTCTAAAATGCTTCCCATTGCAAATCCAAACATAGCTGGACAGCAGAAATGTCACATTTGACTGTGTTAAGTAAGACTACAGAATTAAAAGCAAAATTTTATTGGGGCATCAAAAGTTTTAGGGCAGTAGAACTTTTACCAAACTGGAGTGAAACTGCTGGCAAACAAAAATGATAAAGCTTTTGAGAATTTAAATAAGAGTAAGAAGGAAAGCTGACAGGTGCTAAGGAGCACTCAGGTCAGACAAAGACATCTGCCAGGGACATCAGCAACAGAAAGGTAACTTTGAATCTGGTAGTGGAGGACAAGACAAAAAATTAGAGTTGAAATGAAGGAGGTGCAAGCTGAAATCACATAAGTAATTTCCATAGAGGAAAAGAATCCACCGAGGTGTGATAAGGGATTTAAATAACAGTATGCCTATATATAAAATGAGGGAAAACTTAAAAGGCTTAAAGCTGTAAAATACAAATATACATACTAGTAGGCTTTTAGCTTTTCTTTGGTGATTCATAGTGTATTTACAGTAACATTTCATTTCAAATCAGGGAGGGTGGGTTTTTTTGGTTTGTTCTTTAAAAAATACTATGGACTGTCTCCACATACTGTGCTTTGATTCACAGTGAGCTGGAGCATGCACAGCAAATTTCTTCTGGACAAAACTAAACTGGATGATGCTCTTCAGAATATGTTGTGGTTTAACCTGGCAGGCAGCTAAACCAACCAGACAGCCATTTGCTTACTCCCCAGTGGAATGGGGGGAGAGATTCAAGTGGGGCGGAGGGAAAGGTAAAACTAGTGGGTTAAGATAAAGACACTTTAATATGACAGAAAAGGAAGATAATAGTGATAATAGAATATTCAAAACAAGTGAAGCACAGCACAATGGCTCACCACCTGCAGACCACTGATGCCCAGCTAGTTCCCAAGCTGCAGCCCCAACCCCCAGCCAGCTTACACCAAGTTATATACTGAACATTACATCACATGGTATGGAATATCCCTGTGGCCAGTTTGGGTCAGCTGTCCTGGCTGTGTCCCCTCCCAGCTTCTTGTACACCCCCAGCCTCCTCACTGGCAGGGCAGCATGAGAAGCTTGACTTAGTGTAAACATTGCCTAGCAACAACCCAAATATCAGTGTATTACCAACGTTATTCTCATCCTAAATCCAAACCACAACACTACACCAGCTACTAGGCAGAAAATTAACTCTATCCCAGCCAAAATCAGGACAGAAGACACCTAAAGCACTCCACCCACTAACGAGCATTCACAAAATCACAGACCCAAACTAGGACTAATCTGAAATAAACCTCCCTGAAATGTGTGCAGTGAGGACATCAGCCACCCTGAAGTGTCTCAGCCCTAAGAAGCACCTCCTACTGGTTCGCACTGCTTGTTAATGTGGACAACGAGCCTGGAGATGAAGGAGGTCTAAGACAAATGTGATAACAAAGTGCAACATCTGCCTCCACAGAAAGCAGCAGACAATTACATTCAGCAAGATTTAGGAAAGCAAATTCTTGATTTCTTGAAACAATATACATGATGTCCTTTGCAAAATTTGTAAATGCTGTACAACAGCATGATAGAGTCCATGAATACTGTGGTTTATCTTAGATAGTACATTTTACTGAAAACAGGCAGGCAACAAAACACCAGCTCAGGATAAATTCTTGAATAGTTAGTTTGGGACTGTTGCAATATAATGGAGAGATGAACAACTGTGAAGATTTTACTTTCTAACTCTAGACAAAAAATATTGGCTCAGAGGATGACAAATAAAATTCTGGATCCAAACACTGGTTCTGTGGAAGGACCTGTCACACTCTGGCAAGGAGGACAGCCACTTTGGAGGAGCTATTGTTTAAGGAACCTGGTGAGGGTATTTGAAAAAATAGGTCTGTCATCACCAGAGAAGATTAAAGCTAACCATTTGACAGAACTAGAAGCAGCAAACAGCCTGTGTATCAACTTCCTTAAGTGTTCTGGTTTTAATTTTAAAATACACAGCAGGTTGTTTTAAGGAGGTTGTCTGCTGCGTATTATACTGACTGCTGCTCACGGACTCCTGAAAGGAGGAATCACAGGTGCACAACAGCACTGGATCTGCTAGCCCTGAATCAACCCAACTGCTGCTTGGATCTGCAGACTCTACAGTACACAAGACAAGAAGCTAGTCCTGACTTGTTTCCAGGAAGCCTACACCTGGTTTAAGGAATAAGTGCAACTGAGCTGCTACCACCCACTCCCAACTCTCAAAACTGAAATTTAACCTTCTCAACACCAAATTTACAAAATACAACATTTTGTGACCTCCTTAGAATTTAATGGACACAATTCACACATTGTATTTCTGCTCCATTTGATCTTTTCTCATTCTCTCTATGTAAACTTCTTTTTTGCTATAAAATGAAGTAAAAAAATAAAAATATACTAACACAGGGAAAAACCAACAGTGGCACATTATTAGATTGCAATCTTTTCACTGCAGAAGTCTGTTCCTCTCAAAATTATTACTAAAGCTGGGCATGGCTACGAGCACATACTGGGAAAAATAACCATTATAGTCATACCTAAAAGTACATATATAGAGTTAAATAATAAAACTACTATTGTTTTACACTGCCCCACACTTCAACTTTAAGGAACTAAAAAATAATCACATCAAAGAATAAATAAATAGCTTCTTGTTTACTAAACCTCTCCACTTCCCCTTCCTCCTGAATTATAACCACACATTTCTTCATTTCAAACATAGTATACACGGTACTGACATGCATTGTTCTTAAAAGAAATGCATTTTTCTCTTAGGAAATGGTTACACCCATGTGTAAGGGAAGACAAATTCAGATGCAGAACAATCAGAAAGTTCAGATCCAACCTTAAATCCAAGTTTTCCCCAAACTTTCAATGCTAAGAGACAGAGTTTTGTTTTTCTGCTATTGCACAGTACTGCAAAATGTGACTCATCACAGAAACCTGCTTTCAGACCAGCACAGCAGAAATATCTATGGAAGATATGTTCATCTATTTTAGTTTTAGAGTAAATGAATATAACAGAAACGAAGTGGGAAAATGTCTGTGTTCTAGATTCTTGTGCAGAGAAATAAAATATACATCTCTGTCTTATTGCTTCTGTGCAGCCTCTCTGCCTATCTGCTGGATGTATGAATATTTCTTTCATTTTTTAAACAGCTGCAGCTGCTGAAACTGAAACAAGACCTGTATTACACAGACTGCCCCGCAATTTCCTGAGATGCTGGATTGTCTTCAGTCTAGATATCACTCACAATAGACAGCTCTGTATCTGAGGGCCCATCTGCATCTGGGAATTCCAGCTAGAAACTTAGCGATGGTTCTGTTTTCCAAAGGGGTTAATTTTCCATACTTCTTTTCTTAATGTCAAAATTACTAGCTGCTTCATTGCTTACGCCCTTTGTCTTTTCCATCTGCTGTCTTTCTAGCTATCAACTGTGTAGTCCTTAAATTTTGCTTCACAATGTGTAATTGGTAGGTAGTAGTCACCAAAGCAGCTAGTGATTTTCTCAAAGAATTTCAAGAAACTCCAGAGATTTGTCACTTTTTTATCCTGGAAAACAAAGAAAGAGCAAGACCTAACAAAACTTAAACTTGAGTTATTGCCCCTAAGCTAGAGTTACTGCAGCTACATCCAAAAGAAATGTGTCAGTAGTTAAAGTTTCATGCTCAAAGTAGCAAAATTGCTTTCAGGATATTGTATCTTAAACTACTAACGGGTAAAGTTAAAAATGCCATTGTGTTTCCTGATGTTTGCAGATGAGAAATCCACTCTAAGTTTGGAGGTTTTATTTTAAATACCAAGCAGTTTGGGCACAGCTTTGATGCCTAGTCTTTTTGTTTTTTGTATATGTGTACCTTGTGTCAGTAGACATAATGAATATAGATGAGATTTAAACATTTTCAGACTTCATATATCTCATTTGCACGTTCAATGAAGTGTCTAAGCAGTCAAAACTTATGTTTGTTTTTAAAATCAGAAGAACCAGAAAGAGCTCCAAGTAAACATTTGCTTATCATATATTCTTATGAGCTATTCCAACTATCACTGAAAGTAATGTGAGTCTAGAAGTCGGTTTATATATAAAACCTCTGGACAACCAGTAATGTGTTTTCTACTGGAAAGTTCGTGTACAGAAGCAATCATGCACTACACACATCTTTTGCCTCTGCCCAAAAACAGAGAGGTTTTTTGAATAATAACCCTCTTTCCCCATATTCCAAGATCAGAGGTAAATACATCTAGTGCAATGTATTGCCTGAAATTGTATTGCATTTTTGCTGAATTACCTCTCTCCACAGTGTATGCATGTATACAATGCAGAACTGTTACCATGTATGATGTTTATTAGAAAAAATATCTATAATTCAATGGATTGTTTTTTTTAATGGGATTCTACAGTTTTGAACATTCAACTGCCCATTCTATAAATTGGGTGTAATTAAACCTGGGAAGGACAATCTCTTTAAGACCAAAGGTGAACTTTCCTAGTACAATATTTCCGCACCATGGAGTCAAAGACAGCATTTTTACCTATATTCAAAAAAGGACCCATGTAACAAATGGTACACTACCTCCACATACGTTTTAATTTTGTTTTTAATTGCAAATACTGTTAACCTGCAATTTTAAACATTTAAAGACATCTAGAACATGATTTTAGATTCTTATGGAACGTAAAGCCCTTAAGCCTCTACCTGTATGACACAGATCTCTACAGAGCTATAGATCTATAATCCCATTCACGACGCACATTTTTAAATAGTATTCCCTGATGAAAAGGAAAAAATCCTTGCTTAGCAAGATAAATTCTAATGTGTTCCAAGTTAAAGATAAGCTGCTATGTAAGAAAATGAAATTCTGGTTACATCTTGAACCAGTTCACTACACATGGATGCTTAATCTGAACACAGATGTGGGCTGTACAGTAAACACAGAATATATACTACGGATATGTAATGTGAAGTACAGGAGGATAATACTGTTCCTAAATCAGGCCACTAACTGATCACATTTACACAGCTCAGAGTTGAAAAACTATTTGCTGTAGGCACCTATTCATTCAGCAAGAGAGAAATAAGGGTCCATTTCTTTTACTTCCATAACAAAGGCTTCTGACTTTCGCTAAAAAAAAAAAATAAAAAAATAAATTGGGTGACTAAGACTGAGAGGCTGGACAGCAGCCAAAGGTAGAGTTCACCATGGGGATTTATTAGAAATAAGCATGCCCCAAATTTGAAAGTACTTTCTGCTTCATAGGTAAACAGAATCTTCATATTCCATCTCAAGAGTTTTTTTTTCACTGTTGCCTTCACATCATCATGCAAAAATATTTCAAGACATTTCCAAAAACGCATAATCTCTTAACACCGCCATCTGCAGAGCCAGAACAAAATGAACAAATCTGTTCTGACTTTGTGAATGAAGGATCCTATGTTTCAGTGACTAGACTGTACACAGTAAATGCCCATTAACCAGCCAGCTGATAATGTTTAATTTTCACCATCTCCCCAAAAACCTCGTTAATGACTTCAGCAAATTACAGCACGCAGTCAGTCTCAGTTTGCATGAACAGTACTGCACGCAATTATGCGGCACAACTAAAACCCAGCAGGCTACAGGCCAAATCTTAGTTTCATTGCAAGGCAATGTTTTACCATAAATTTTGATGACTGGAAGATGGATTTTTTTTTTTTTTTTTTTACTTCCACAGATTCATCCAACAATCATACTGCTGCAGAGACTTCAGCAAACTCGAGACTTGAAAGGAGAATGAGGAAATCAATGCAGCCTAGATCCTTAAAAAGCATTTACATTTCTACTTCTGGCAGTCTCCATCTAACCCAATAGAGAGTAGCTCGTTGTTTTTAATTTAAAACACAAATTTCTCCCCCTCAGAAAATTCTCACAGGCATCCCTGTATAAATAAGAAAGTCAGCTGCCAAGCACAACAGGTATGTGGGTAACCCATTCAATCCCTTCCTGCTTTCAAATTAGCTATGATTAACCAGAGGCAGAGAAAGGCACCACAGGATGCTTTTTCTGTAGCTGTCTAAAGATCAGCTCCACAATACCTGCCTGATGGGGAGAGCTCCCTCACCCGCTGGAAAACGAGAAAGAAAACCCCCAAACCTGCCCTAAGCAACATGAATGACTCTACTCATTTTCATATTCAAACAAGATTATTGGTAATTGCCTCTGTGTGCTATGAACATGCTGTCACTGATGAACCTTACACTTCCATGTGGTGCATGAGTCTGCTCAGTTTTTCTCTCTTGTGTAAATAACTCTTTTGACCCAGGGCCCACATTCCTGAGGAAATCACTTTCCATTGTCTGAAAACCAGCAGGTTTCATAAAACTATAAGCAAGGGAAGCAAGTAAAGTGCCAATCAGCAGACTTAAAATGTACCTGTTGTCAAGGCAATGCAACATCTCTCACCAGCAGTCATGCAGCTTTTGCATATTATGTTCGCCTCTCATACAACACTTTATCTGTCCTCCAGAGCCCAGAAAGGCTGAGTGAAGGAGGCAGCCGTAATTTTACAAGCACACAGCAGTAACTGGCAGAGTCTTGGATGGGGGTCTTTATGAAAAAGCTGTGTATGCAGAGGGAAGGGCCTGACTCACGCAGTAACTAAATACACCTGAAGCTCCCTCTCAGGAGAACTCACTGATAAATACATCATTGATTTTAAACACCAAATCCCGTTCCTGTCACCCTGTTGGGGCCCTAAGGCACTGCCAGCTCTGTCTCTGCCCAGCCCGATGGGGGTCCCCCTCCCTGCCTGTGGCCCAGGACCCCGTGTCAGGACCTGGGGCTGTCAGCTTCTGCTCCAGTGTCACCAGGTCCCCATGGCCCTGCCCTCCCACCATCCCCAAGAGGTTCCTGATGCCCAGGGCTGGGGCTGCCACTCAGCTGCAGTGGTGGGATGGGTTGGGCTGCCAGGCCCTGTCCGGACAGAGCTCCTGGTACCCAGGGACCCTCAGCTCTCACCACACCCCGGACATCTGTACTTTCATGTTACTCCTAAGTAAAAAAAAAAACCAAAAAAAAACCAAAACCAAAACAACAAAAAACCCAACAAAACCCAACAACAACAACAAAAAGTCATGAAATTTGATATGTAAGGGGGAAAAAAAAGTTTGCAATTAGAACTCTTACATCTTCCTGAGCAAGATCTATTATTTCTAAAGCAGAAGACAGAAATAATTAAAAAAATCAGATTCTCTTGTAAGTTGAGCAGAAATAAAAGGTCACAAAAATTGATTTGCTTTTCCCACCAAAAAATTAGACTAGCTACCAGGGACTAACGGATCCTCAAACAGAACATTGTTATTTTATTGAAAAAGGACATCTTCCGAACAATCTTTTATTCATTCTTTTGCAGAAGTTATTTCATTTTGCCTAATTTTGCAATATTAAAATGAAGGTCAAAAAGGACTGTCTCTTGTCAGTTACAAAGTTATTCAACTGAGTCCACTGCATTAATTACAGACTGTATACTGCTGTAAAAATTATGCTTGAAATAAGAATGACTGAGAAAAGCCAAATTAGTGTGTGAAATACTCACCTGAAACTAAGATTTCTCCATGCCTTTCTAAGAAAATCAATTTCCAAAATCGAATTGTTTTTTTTATTATAGTGACAAGTAACTAGCCAGCAGTATATTGGTATTTTATTGATGGGTACAGTAAAAGAACACATAAAAATATTTTCTGTAGATTCATTTACAGGTTTTTCTCCATGTTTCTTCATGTGACATTTCTTCAGTTGATGTCTGTTCCATTTAAACTTTCTAAAAACAGTCTTGGCCTTGAAAGATCTGCTTTGATTAAGACATCCTTCCTTTACACTGCAAAAGATAGGAAACTACTTCACCATGCCACAATTTTGGTTTTTTTTGCTCCCAAAGAGTAGAACCAACTAAATTTAAAAAGACGTGCTTTCCCCAAGCTCAAGTCCTTGGAAGTACATCTGCAGGTGCCTCAGTTTTACTAACCACTGCAGATGCACTGAAATGTAGAAATTAGCTTTCAAGTCACCATATACATACCTCATGCACCACACATTTTAAACATCTGACAACAGTTTTATTTTAGGATGGTTAATCATCCATGAGTATTTACTTATAAAAGCCTGCTTTCAAGAGAACCTAAATAGACCATAAAAATTTGCTTTAGGCAGAAACAACCACAAAACAAAAGTTAATGCTTTTAGTTTGTTTCCAGAATAATAAAAAATTGTTTGAGCATTCCTAAGTCATTGACACCAGTGGGTCCAGTAAAAATAGCTTTTACTTTTAAATTTTACTAACCAGAGTGTAAAGATGCCCAACTGTTCTGATATTTATTTTAGGTCTAAGATGCTTCAGAGAACAGGCAAAGTCTGACAGAAAAGACTTGAGGAGGGAGAGGGTCTCTGTATCTCACAGACCAGAGCTGTCACTGGAAAGAAAGTCTGTTGTAGGTCATGCTCCTGTAGCATTCTCCTGCACATCAGCGAAATTTTGGAGGGGTCTTTTCAAGAGTACTCTGTACTTATCTGCCTTCCCTCTCACTAATACACCATCAAATTCCCCAGGGCACAGTGGGAGCTCAGGTAAGTCATGCTGGACATTTCCTGAAAAAATGTTAATAATGACTTACACATACAACATTGTTTTAAAATAGAAGCATTCATTTTTCTAATGCCACCATGCCCGCCTTTCTCCCATGTTTTTTTCTTTCTTACTTCAGTACTGACCAACTGCCTAAACCATTGGTTTCTCATTTCATCTGATACAATTTTTTGTAGACAGCTATAAGAACAGTGATCTTTAGAATCAAATAGAATTTTTGTATTGTAATGTTATATATACAGGGTATTTACATAAATATTTACATACACTATCCCATCTGTAAAACTCTTTCCCCATCCATTTCTACCCCAGACTCAAGCCTATCAAAATTCCTTCAAGAGTTTCTTTATATTTTTCAAAAACAAAGAACCTACAACATACATACTGTTCACTTGCTAGCAGCAAGTGCTTACTTGCAATGTACCATATGTATAAAGCATCCCAAACTCCTAAGCACTACTGTCAAATCCTACTGGGCATATAATTTATACACAAGCACACAGAGCATAGATTTCCCACACCTTCATTCTCTCTTTTCTGCCTTCATTTCTTCTTCTTCCTCTTTTTTTTTTTTTTTACTGTGTTCACTCCCCATCCTATTTTTACTTTACCCACTGAATATTTTTCTATTTGTCCTCTACATCAAGCAGAACATCCTGAGAGCAACATGAGTTAAGCCATGTTTGAATTTAGCTGTTCATACTGCTGTAAGCATATGGATTCAAGCTTACACAAAGTCCTCTTATTCATAAATAAAAGAACAGTACGGATGGCCTTGGACTAAGCCTCCAATTTGACCTCCCCATAACAGGAGAAAGTTCAGATCTAACTTGACCTTCCCTAATCAGGACCACATATGTGTACAAGTAAAACCCATCACATTTTAGATGAGAGTTACATAAGCAAGGTATAAAATTCTGAAAAATATATCAAGAAAGAAGAAAAATGAGAAGTGCACATTGGGGACAAACACACACAACTGACTTGAAAATTGTAGTTTTTTTCCTTGACTACTCAGATAGTGCTGGCAATGCCAGTAAGACTTGCTAAGCTAAGGCAAGTCAAGGCAATGTTTCTCAGTTTGGCATAACATTTTGACAAATCTTTTAAGGCCTTAAACTTTAATGAATATGGAAGCGATAATAAGAATGCACGACATATACAGTGTGTTTGCTGCCTAACAGGATGTTTTTCTACCAGAATGTGTTCTGCCTGTAACCTCCCAAAATGTGGCTGGATAATCTAATGAACTCACAAATGCTCTTAAACTCAATTCTTTATAATAAAAGTCCGTGTGTTTTTATTACCTATGTACACAAATACACCCCTATTTCCTACCCATCATAAATATCAATCAGGAGAGAAATAAGGAGTCAAACTTTGCTCTCATCCATTCTCAAAAATCACAACAATCTCATTTTCACCATTCAATGCTCACACATACAGAAATGCAGGTGCTTATTTCTAGCATTTCTAATATAGTAAATTAAACCAAAGAAGGGTCAGGAACCATGTTTCATAGGAGTGCTCAGGAAGCCTTTTTAAAAATAAACTCCTGCAAATGCAGTCTTGTCCCCCTGCAGAAAACTGCTCTTCTGGGTAGCACAGTTACACAAGTGTCTTGAAGAAGTGTAAGATTTCTCATTCACATGCACACAACAGTTTGGATAGTGCTAAATAGTCTCCTTCCTCTTTCCAATTAGCTTTCTCATAAACACGTGCACTTTTCTGATGCATAAAACATGTCTGTTAGTCCGAGCAATGCCTTAGATCCAAAAAGTAGTAAACGCTACACAACTAAATCTTTTTAAAATTCTATTGAAGTAAATGGCAGCACACACAATCCTGAAGTTGTGCATATACTTCCAGGACAGATGTCTTTGGGAAATTTCTGTTGTAAAGCAAATGTCATAGTAATTTTTTCTTTTAAAAAACATGTACAGGTAGACATTTGGAGAAGACTCAGAGTGTTTTAGCTCTGTGACTTTACAGGTTACACGAACAGACTTGTATTTGCACTGCTGTCTAGATGAAAGCTGTACTTTAAAACACTTATTCAGTTTTTATCTAATTTGTCTTAATATCATAAAATGGAAACACCCTTTTTAACCAGCAGAAACATGAATCAGTTCAAATGGAGTAGCCTTCAAGTAATTTCCAACAGATATCATTATATTGCTTTTTCTCCTCCGTAACAATGAAAATAGTGGCACAAAACACTGTCCCCAAATGACTTAGAAGCATATTCTTTCCATCCATCATATTCCTGGGAGCATAACAGTTATAACACCACGGTTAATAACTTCCTCTTCAAAAATCATGTTCCATTTTTGAGAACATATTATGGGTGTATAATGAAACTCAGCAAAATGTTCTTTATTGGATAACACTCAATTTTTAGAACTATGTAATTTTCTCCAGGTATGTAAGAACACACCCACACAGTAGAAAAAAATCTGAGGAGTTTTGGAAGGGGAAAGGTCCTACAGTCAGAGAATCTTACTTTTTCCCACATGACTAATTTTATCATTGTGATATATTTATAGTTACACACACAGACATACAATCTTTTAAACAAACTATCCTCATTATGTATGACATGGTATATCATGTTTAAGTGAAACTTCTTCATAGAAATCACGTCAGCTACTCAGGGATGAAATTACTTCTGAGAAGCTCTACCTTTTACTCTGGCTTTGTTTGGTCTTTACTTATTTTGACCAGGCCCATTCAACTGTAAGGAACAAACTGGAAGCAATTCTGTTTATTTCCTTTGAATAATTCTTAGGATGGAGAAAAGAAGTCAGGCTCTTTTGAGTGCCACTCAATTGCAAGAAATTAATATTAAGGCTCGGGCTAGTGCCAATTAAAGCTCATTTTGAAAAGACTGGTGTGCCTTGCATGACCTCCTCTGTCCTTGGAAATGGAAGTTTGTTTGTGTCCGATTTGGGAAACTCATTGCTTTGTGACGCAGAAACAGGGGCCAGGTAGGAAGAATGCTCATCCTACCAGCATATCTTCCTCTGCTTCTGACTCCCTTACAAGTCTTTTTGTGGCTGTCTCCTCAGCTGGCTATGTCTCCACCTACCACACCAGCTGTGTATTTGCCACAGTGCCTGGTCTCCAGAGCACACTTTGTGCCAATTTATGTATGAAGGTCTAAATGAGACAGTCCTGCTCCTTGTATCCCCAGTTTGCAATGAGAGGCCCAGATTATTCTGTATGACTCAAATAAGTATTTGCACTAATTGGGACTAGAGAGGTGAATAGAGATAAGCATGTATAAAAGTGTTCACTCAGTAAAAGCCTATACAATCAATGAGAAAAGGAGACAGAAATATAACAAGAACCTCTTCTGAACAGAGGTTACCCATGTAACCCATACTAGTTGCTAAGGAATAATTTACTACACACAAGCACACATTAATTGTGATTTTTTTAAATACTAAATTAGAAATAGTCAGTGACAGTACAGTTTTTATACACGGTGGCGCACAATTCATGCACCAAGATCTTACCAGAATGTGGCACACTGTAAGTGTATCGGTGAATATTTGCATACATTTAACATAAAATCATAACCAAACAACAAAGCAACAAATCTCCAAGAATCACGCCGTTCCTCCCTAGTAAATCACAGAAGAACCCTCTCCCATAATTTTGTCCCCTACATGAATAAACACTGCCTGGGGAAGCAGTCAACACCACAAGTAGAGTGAATGTGAGTGCGAGTGTGTGTGCGTAGGCAGGAGCAATTGTGGTAACATTATGTAAAGTGCACCTAACACGTGTGTACAAGTGCTAGAGTGTGCCACAGACCTTCACAGGAAACTCGCAGCATTCAGACACTGATCGGGCAATATTTCTCTGAAGTTAACAACTGGGATGGCTGAGACCCCGGTGGTCACCTCAGGAGTTACTGCAGCTTCTGCTGGAGTCCACAACTATAGAGTACAAGATCAACTTGCATCCTCTGAAGATCAGGTAACAGAAACTTCTGCTATGACCTTAGAGTTCACTTCAATCTCCTTTTTAATCTACCATGGATCCAGATCATGAGCATCTCTTAACATTTTTCCTAAACAATACAATAGGACAAGAAACCCTTCATGTTTTTATTCCAGTAGATAGTTACCATATCCATACTCTGTTAGTTCTTCTTGTCATTTATTGCATCCTCTCCTTCTCTAGCCTGTCTAAAGTCCATAGCACTCTCCTCTCCAGTGCCTACACAATTTGCAAGATCTGCATTGCCTCTCTCTTATCTTTGCATCTTTTCACCAATTTCACCCCTGTAGGGTATTAAGCGCAAATGTTTTTCCTCTACTTCCAAAGTTATTGCCTAACTTGGCCTAGACCTAACCCAACACTTAAAAACCTTCTCTGTCTTCCCTGTACAAAAGGACAAGACATTTCTCATTGTGTATTCAGTCTCTTCTCCATGCTGAATTTCAAATACTTTTTTTTTTGACAAATACTTTTTTTTGACACATATTTGTGAAATATCTTAATTTGGGGGGAAAAAAATAAAAAGAGAAAGAAATGTATTCTGGTTCTATACAACTGTGGTGAAGGAACGTTTACATTCTGTATTTTTAAACTAATTTCAAGAAATTTGGCCTCTCTAAAATATAGGTCAGCAGCTCTTCTGAGAAAGGAAAGAATCAATTACTTGCTTAGGGATTTATACAACATCTACAGTAGAGATTAGTTTGGATAAAAAAGGGGGAAAATGTGCCTGTCCATCCAACCACAAAAGTTTATCTGACTACATACTAAAGGAGCAGCAACATACTACTATGCTTGAGTAGGCTGTGTTCATGACAGCTCATTGGACTGGGACATGAGATATGAATTTCCTAGAAACCTCACAGAAGGAGAACAAATCTTCCTGTAAGCTCTGTCATGTGATATCCTAGGATTTTCTTTTGCTCGGTCACCTATGAGAGACTGCGATAGCTACAGTAATTTTCCCTTCTGCATTTCTAACCTACACATCTCTAATGCATTAAAAAAGGCAGGAGGGAACAAACATCCATCATCTAATGTCTCCTGTGAACTGCTTTTTGGTGTGACAATCAAAATAGAACTTGTAATATTCTGATGAGATGAAAAATGTTTTATTGGATGGCACAACGTTCACTATTCATGCACAGGGACAGAAAGCTAAAAGATGTAGATTGCTAATAATTGTCTGCCACACCCTGACCAGCTCTTCTTTTCTTTTTGTTCCCGGATATATTCTTCATTAGAAATAATCAGCTGTTGGTATAATTGGCACATATATTTGGCCAAGCTAAGCCAGGACATTCTCAGATTCAGACACGAGATATTTTTCTCCTGCTTCTTAAGAACAGGGATTAACTAAGTTATACATATGCACCTTTTTCACAATTTCTCCTAAAGAGTTTAGGATGAATTTTTGACTACTATAGGAAAGTGAGCTTTTGTGATTTTTCTGAGAGGATTGAGCGCTTTCAGTAAAATCCTCCATCACCTCTAAAGGTCACTCCTAATCAAGTCACAAGCACCAAGAAGTGGGACAAAAGGTCTTAGTTGACAAGTCACTGGAGATAGAAAGCTGGAAAACTGGATTCAATTTTCAACATGGTATTGAGTCCCTGAATACCTGGGCAAATCATTTCACTTCCTCATGCCTTTGTCTCTCTCCCTCTGTAATATAAGAGTAATATATTTTGAGATCTAGCTAAAGAGTGTGATATGAGATGTAGTCTGAGATTTACTAATGGAGGATCAGAGCCTACATAAAAAGCAAGATACGTTATTATTCCTCATCTTATGGATTCTTCTAAAAATAACCATTTGCACCAAAGACTTTGTATGTCAGCTGCCCCTCATCATCCAAAATTTTGAGCATACACATAGCCCTAATAATCTGATTTAAGACATATAATCTGAAGGAAAGAAATCAAGCTACTGCAGTACCACACTCTGGTATAAAACTGTACAGACCAGTATCAAGCATGTTTAAATACTAGGCTTATTTTCAGATTTACTTCACTACCATTTCCCCCTCTCCAAGACGACTATAAAGTAGGAATTATCAAAACAATCAGTCAAGAGAAAGCATCTTCAAGTAAGCTTTAGCTGACTCACCATTGGATTTTTATCCCCCAGATAGGAAAATACACCTAATTATAAAACAGTGGCTTTAAAATCACCCTGCATTTACAGAGTCCCATGGAGAAACACTGCCAAACTTCAAGGAGAGAAGATCTTGTTCTCACTCCCCCAGCTGAAAGTGAAGTTTGCATGGGAGCAAGCAGATGCAGGCTCTCAGGAGGAGATGCCTCTGGGCTTCCAGGAGGAGACACCAGCAGGGCATCAGTTTCACTGAACTGCAGGGGTTGTCTCAGCCTGTCTCAGAAACATGAGCTCCTACCGTCTTTCAGATGAGAGATTTGAACATCATTACGCATGGGTTTCCAAGTGCTACAGAAATGAGCAATTACATTTGCTTCATTATCTGAAGACTGTGGCTTGGGCTGACGCTTGTGAATGTTGCTGTCCTTGCCACAAAAGAGCAGAAATTTAGTAGGAGGAACATCTCAGCTGCACATTTGAATTGTATTACCTATGTCAGCTCACCATAGTGCTGACAATTATTTCTGACCATTTAGTGCCTTTAAGAGACTACACTAAATACCTAAAACTGATTCACTTTCCCAGATGACTTGAAATAAAAAAAATTGAATGTTTAAGTATTTTATCTCAAAATTTTCTAGCTATATGTTTGACAGTTCAATGTGCTTCCATACTGGAAGCACTTAAAAACTTCCTAGACTATTGTTGGAAAACTTGTTTTCTAAATCAACACCTACATAATACTTTCCCAAGGAGATGCAAAACACATTTAGTACAGTAATCTGGAATTAGGTTTAAATACAAAAGAGAACAAAAAAAAACCCAGAGAGACTTTCATGAAGGGTGTTACTATTAATAAATTACAATGGAGATTCAATGTTGCCCTGATACTCCCATATCACTGATAGCTTCTGAACAGGTAAGAAAGGAGATTTGTAAGTCAGACAAATGAAAGATCAAGAAGTGACACAGGCTGAACGGCATTATTAATTCAGTCAATCTTATTGAACTTACAGAAAATTGATAAAATATGTGCTATAGAGATGATGAGCTACTCTGTTTAACTGCACAGGTCCTGAAGTACACCTTCATTTGTCATGTACATCATCCGGCACAATGGAGTAGCTGGATTTGTTTATGATAATTCAGGCTGCTGCTCAAGAGTTCTGCCTGTGGCCACCCATCTCTCACAAGGGGAATGTACCAGACTCTCCATATTCTCCATGGGTTTTCAAGAACCAGTGAACATAGGTGGGTTAAGACTGCATGCAGTAGCTTGCACACTTACAACACCTGGAAATAACTCCCACGCAATCCTGAATGGCCAGCAGGGTCTGGGACTTCACACACAGACCTACTGGATTCAGACGTTCTGAGTCTTCCCTCAGTGCTCTTTTAATTGCTTTAAAGTTTCAGCTGATACCCTGGGTACAGTGATTACCTTATCAATTTTATTCCCAGTTCCTGGGTTCCTCTAATATAAAGGAGACAGGCAGCTCCTCCTTAAAGAAATTCACCAAGATTGCAGGTAATGAAACTGTCTGCCTGTAGCATCATTGCCACAGAAGACTAATTCCAGATCTTCAGCTGCTCTCACTTCACTGTGAAGTACCTCCCCCAGTTGAGGAAAAACTGCTCGTGGTTACAAAGAGGAGAAAAATGTACTTTTTTTTACCAGAGAGGCTTCCTCTTTTCCCTGCCCCAAAAGGAATGTGATAGTGGAGAAAAGACTGAACAAGGTGACCTCATTATTAAGAGCCTAAGGACAGACATCTGCTGCAATACAGCTTTTAGATGCATATATGTAAAAATCTTTAAGTTGCTGTGAGGTAGGAAGACCTCGGACTCTTAATACGAGGGCACATTTCATTGCCACTGCTGTGGTTACTAGTAGAGAATTCTGCAAGCTAATTATTATTCAATCTGATAATTTATTCTTTCATCAGAATAAAAGGATTCCCCTCTGGGTGTAGCTCCTTCTTCTCCCTCGGGTACCTGACATTGCTGAAATTGAAGGCCATAATTCAATTAACAATGGATGGGAACTTTTAATGAAAATTAACCATTCAGAAACAGATGTTGATGCCACAGAAATACAGATACTCCCTATGAAGCATCACTAGCTGTCATGTGGATGGGAAAATGCAGAGACATCTTAACTTCGAATTAGACACCAGATGAGATACTATACTTACATCTGCAGACCACAATTCAATGAAGTGCTTAAGCACATGCTTAGATTTCATTAGTCTGCTTTGCCATATGCTTATATTTATTCTGTACTTGTAACATTATTAGCCAAAAGGCATACGTTTTTGCACTAGTAAAAAAACTTCTCTGATTGGGAAACCACCTTTGGATATCTGTGATTTCTGACAGCATACACAAAAACAATGCCTAGATTTCTGGATATAGTCAATAAAATGTGAAAGGGAACTACATTTGTGAAACAGACTCCGTAGCTGGGGCTGGAACTAATGCTAACTGTTTGCAAACTGGCACTGCTGAAAAGCTGGCCACAGATGACCGTGGGCTCATGTGACTCATGGTTCGAAACGACTAATGCGAATGCCAGGCTTCAAGTTTAAAAAGCAGAAAATGAAGGCGAGTTGGAAACACAAGGCCTACATAAGATTGTATGTTGGCAACTTGTGAAAGTTTTATGTTCACTTTTTTTGGGAATATAAAATCAACATAGTGAGCTCTGTTTCTAACTGTATCCCTTGTCCCCATTATTCCCTTTTGTAAAGCTGTTGCAGAATCTCATCAGATCAACAATTAGGGACTTTTTTTCTAATTTCCGATAGAAATTTCTCCATCACTGGTTTAAAGCAATTTACTCTTGTTCTAACATTGGCCTTGAGCTTAAACAGACTGTTTCTCTCCCTGGCATTTACCCCTTCAGTGCATTTAGAGACAGCAAACATGTCTCCTTTCAGCACTTTTTCTGAGAGGTTATACAAGAGACTAAATCACATCTCCCCTTGTAAGGTAACACAAACATGAACAGAGATCAGAGTGGACAGAACTACTATTTCTGAACATGGCCACATAGTCTTCTGTATCAGGAGATTCCACATTTTTCTCAACAGATTCTTGTACAATGGCTCTAACACCTCTGTTCAATCTACCTGTATCTCCACAAGCGTGCTAGAGTCATTGAGGTGGAAGGGGTCTCAGGAGATCATTGATTGCAGCCGTCCGTTCAGGTTTTGAACGCTGCCAGGGCCAGAGATTCTCTGGGCAACCTATTCCTATACATGATTATCTTCATAGTAGAAATCTTTCCTTATAGTTACCCAGAATCTCCCCTGTTTCAGTTTAGGACTATTCTCTCTCACTCTTCTGCTGTGCACCTCAGGAATAAGCCTGGTCTCATCTTCTTGATAACCTGCTCACAGATTCTGGAAGATTACTATTAGGACTCCCCAAAGCCTCTGTTCTCCAGGCTGAAGAAGCCCAGTATCCTCAGCTTCTTCTCACTGAGCACGTGCTCCAGCTCCCAACCATCTTGGTGACCCTTCACTGAACTTGCTGCTTTGACATTCACAGCTGCCTCCTACAGAATCCCTTCTACTGTGAACTGTTTATTCCCATAAAGGGCCACCACTCTTCTCTTCTTCCTTGCCTGTGTTTCCCAAAGAGATTCTAGTTCCCTATCACAGATCTCCAGCCATATGAGCTACACCACCACTTCTCAGCTTTTCCAATGATTTCACAGTTCTTGTGGCGCCAGCTACATAGCCAGCCGTTAACTCACAGGTTGTATCTGCACGTCCCCAAGCATTTCCCCTTCATCCACAGGACTGAGTAAAACACTACCTACCCACACTTGCACGTAGGCTTGCCTTTGCCTAAAGAGCTCTGCAGTCTCTTGATTTACTTCAGATTTCCCTTGGCAGTGTCACTGGTGTCCATGTAGATGAGCAGCAAAAGGTAACAGTTCAAGGGCCAGACGAGCCTTAGGCTCTCCACAACATCCTGGATGCAGGCACTTGCCAAGCAACACACCTCCTGTGAAAGCACGTCTGGTCAGCAGACGGGTGCCTTTGTCTCCTGCATAAGGGTATCTCCAATCACTGGCTGCTTCCACTTGCCACTAACGCTCAGATAGTTCACCCAGAAGGAGCTTATTCCCTTCTGTTGGCTAAGAGGGCATTGTACCAAATCTGTTCATTTAGATCTCATGATGGAGAAAGAGCCTTTCTCCTGCAGCCAGCAGTAACAAGCTTCCAGCCTCCTTCTCTGGCTTTAACCAGAACACATTCACTCCAAACATCTTGATTTTAGGATTAGAAGTAGGAAGCCCATGGTCCCATGGAGGTTATTTGGCTCAAATGCACTGTTGGCAAGTAATTTTTTGATTGCAGTTGAAGTGAGAGTCACAGACACATTATAGCCTTAAAAAAAAATTGAAGAACTCAATCCCTGATGACCATCTCCTGTTGGGATGTTCTGTTACAGCAGAGAGAGAGTGCTGAAGTCATGTAACAAGTTGTTATGAACATGAATAAAATTTGGAGTGCAAAGTAAATCACTTCCCGTGGCAAGGCTGAATAGTTCTAGCTAAATCTTGTTTATCAGGGTAGTACAGCACTTCCCCTAGAACCTCATATATTACTAAATATTATCATTCTTCGGCACTGATCCTTTTTTAACAATAAACGTAAATGTACAAAATCCATACTGTTGACACGACTGCCCTGGCAGATACAGAATTAACAGTGATACTCTAAGGGATTGGAAAAGCCTAAGCAATTTCATAAAGCGATTGAACTTAAGAGATAACATATTTTCAAATATAACTGAGGTCAGAATATGGATGCTCACTTTCTGCAACTTCAGCTAATGCCAGTACTCAGATGTGAGCAGAAAGGATCATTTTTAAGTTTTCCTCTAAAGGAATCTATCAACTGTTCAGGCTTGGTCAACCATTAAGTATTCAGCATTCTGATTTTTTTTTGTTTTTGTAGTAGACAATAATTTATCACCTACTATCACTTCAATTTTTACTGTCATTTGCATTCAGTCTAGGAACAATAATATTGATTTTCCCTGCTATATATTTAATTGTATGCAATAAAATATTTTCCAGACATTTATTTTTGTTCCAAAGAAGGCTCTGTCACAGATTACAGGCTTCTGATACCTGTGAGTTTCCCTACAGAACTTTCTGTAATGCCAGGGAGGGAGTAAAAAAATCCCATACCCCCAAATTATCACTGAAATCTGTTTAACACTCAAAAAGGAAAGCTCTTACTACAAAACTTTGGTGAAATTCACCTTAAGCAAGGCAGTAAGATGCCTTCAGAGAGACAGTGTCACTTAGTGGGTAGCACAGAATCCTAGGACTTGAGAAATTTGAGCTAACACAATACAGCTGAACAAAGAGTTATAACAGCAATAATTTACAGGTGATGCACAGGCATGCTAAAATAGACATCATCCCAATAGTTTCCAATACTACACCGATGAGGCCACTTTGGTCATTGGTAGAACTGCAGAATCAAGAGGAAATACTGCAAGACCCAAAAGGAATAGATGAAACCAGAATGACAAAAGGGCACTGATGAATTACTGCTTTATAGCATTGAATGTAACTGCTGGGAGGAGACAAATCCTGTGGAAAATCTTCAGGGCAGCAGTGGCTGCTTAAGTTAGAACAAGAATATTTTTTACAAAACTAAACTAAAAAATTAAGATATCATGATGTGCTTAGAAAAGACAGTTGATAGGGTCCACGAAAAATCCAGAGGGGGGAAAAAAAAAAAAGAAGAAAGAAGAAGAAACAAGATTAGAAAGAGAAAATAAGATCTTGCTGTATGATGATTAATTAGTAAGGGGAGTGGCATCTGATCAGGCAAGTCACAGAAAGTGTTCATAATTATCCCTCTAAGTACCTTTAGTCCTTTATGTCTAACGGTTAACCTTGAAACTTCAAAATATTGTATTACTCCCTCTAGGTGTCAGACAAATATTTTAAACCACAGTAATAATCATAAAAATACTACAAAATCAATCTGTAACACACCAGTCTATAAGACTATGAGAAATTCATACAGAGAAGCATTTGAATATTTTTTCTTTTTTAAAGTACCTGATAGAAAGCTTATTAAATTATGTACAAAATATTTAATTATGTTGATCAAATTTGGAATCAATATTAGCAGTCTTTTAAAATGCTTTTTTATTTTTGGGGGCAGCAGTGCAAGGGGAGTCTGTGTGTGTGTGTGTGTGTGTGTGTTAAAAATCTATTCACAAAAAATTTAGGAATTCTTTCGCTCGCTACAACATCTCCATAGAGGATCAAAGTCCTACCTGGAAAAAACCACAAAACTAGAATGAACACATGCATGCACGTTCCAGCTTTGTCCTGTTTAGTTACAGAAGAAAGATTAAATGAACACACAACAAGTGAAGATACTGCTGTGGTCTTCCTCAGTTTACCGCTATGAACAAAACAGGAGAAAGTTTTACCAGCTTCCTATTGACCTCAGTTTAAGCATCAGTTCCTAGCAATGAGCAAACATCAAAGACAAACATTGTATGTTTGCTGCTGATTATTTAACATAAAGCAGGCAGCTTGTGCAGCAGCAGAATTGTTTTATGGTATGGAAAATAATTAATACGACACTGCACACAAAAAAACAAAGTATCAGAGTACTGAAGAAATAAGTTTGTTAAGGGTGGGGATGAAAAGAAGGATTAAGACTTCAAAGGAAACACAAGTAATTGACAGGTTTGGAAAAAACCCCAGCTCTAAGAAAATTAGCTTTTTAACAGAAAACTTCTCGTGGTTTCCTTAAAGCAGCAAAATATGTATCATCATATTAACAAGATCATATTACAACAGCTAGGGGCAACAATAGAGAGCAGGAACCTCATTGGAAGAGTTTTATTTAGGGACAAGCTTCTCCTAGATGATCATCCATCAGCTGCTGTAGTAACTAATAAAAAATCTCAACAAATACTGAAAAATTTTGAGAGCAGTACTGCTGAAAGTTACCAAATGCTAGATATTGATTCAGAAGCAAACTGGATTACTCCAGAATTTAGAAATACATAAGTAATCCCATTAGACTTCTCATATCATCTTCTTTTGCAGACAACCATTAAGATGTGAATTTAAAAACAGTTGTGTGATTAACATATCCTGCTATAGAGTATTACTTGTTTCTTAAGAATTATGAGCAGATGAAAATCTCATTTAGTAAAGACTATTCTTTTTCACTTGGCAATGATGGTTTGGTATTTTTCTTTCCTCTGTGAAAGATAAGTATTTTTTTAAAGTGATTACCTGCAAGCTAACAAATTGACTTACGAATTCCTTGTAATCTTTTTAAGCATAGACTGTAGGATCAGACTTAGAAGAAAAAATATTTTGCATATATCTTCATTATACAGAAGTAATCCATAGCTATCAGATGTCATCCTCTGCAAAGAAGTCCACAAAAATTGCACATAATTTCAAATGTTTCAAAGTTGTTGCAGATTGCACTTTTAACTAATGCTAAATAAACTGCTTGAAAGCATATGAGGGTTTCAAGAACTAATTATTATTTCTAAGATACTATATAAGCTCTGTATATTTCATATTACACATTTGCTGATGCTGGAATAGAACTAAGTTATAAAGAATTCAGTTGTTAAGAGAAAATCCCACTAAAATTTGTCCTTTGTAACAGTGAGAAGCAAGATAGCAAGTAAATCTTACCCAGAACAAGATATGATTGACAAACATTAATTAAATTTGGATTACTGATATCTAGTAAAACACAGAAATCCTGTGGTAAAGAGGAAGCAACACCACTTCATAGCCATAAATTACCATGAAATAAACCTGCGTCACCTGGACCTGGAGCCTTTTGAAGGTCCCATTTACACAGGCCCACTACAAAAACACATGATAAGAATGAATCATTAGCCCAGCTGGATTTTCCCAGGAAAGAAGAAAAACACAGGCTCTAACTCTGTCTTTTTTTAAGAACAGAGGTTGAGCTGAAACCACATCCTCAAAGTTTCTTACCAAAGAAGGAAACTAAGGCAGCTAAACTACCAACATGGCAACTTTTTTTCTGAGAAGCCATGTGCTACTGAAGCTCTGGAAGCACAAAATCCCTTTCTGCAAGGGTTTCTGTGAAGGAATCAGGCTCCCAGAGAAGGGCTTGAGTAAGACTTTTACACTGCTAATATTTTTGAAGTTGTCAGTGTTTCCATCCAGCTGAATGGCTCGCTTTCTCATAGAAAAAGTCACAAAATTATGTATTTTTAGAAAAACAAAAAGTTGTATATTTGTGAATTCCATAGACGCGCATTCAAGTGACCTACAAGGAGCTTGAGGCACAGAGACTCACTGCTTTGCCACCCAGATTAACTTCCAACAGTGCTCTTTGAGAGCAGATACCAAACAGGAAAGAGCGCCTTTCACGAAAATAAAAATTTTAAGTACCAAATATATGTTTAAATATTAAATATATGTTTAAATATTAAATATATGTTTAGACTCCTTCCTTGGCCACTGGGACCTTTTTGCAACTGAATCTACCCACAAAATGTACTACTAATACAGAAAAAGGAGACATTAATGGTATTTCCCAAATTTCCAAATTCTCAAGTTATCCCCCAGGAGAGGCGCACTGACTAAGGATTTTTTTCCAGAGTGCCAGTGTAAGCCAGGTCTGTTTCTTACACATATGAGGCAGTACAGAACCGATCTGATAACTCATTCTTGAAGTTCATGTGAAATTCAAGGAACTGGCTGCCAGAAGAAAACTCAGAAGTTGAAGGTATATATCAAGAACTTCCCATTAAACTTTACTCTACAAGCACAGACACAAAGCAAACCAAGTATCAGCATAGAGAACTGCAGCAACAAGCTCTAGAAGGGTTTCCAGTCTTGTACCTACCCTTACTTGTATCTATTGCAGTGTGCCCATCTAGGAGCAGATGTCCATGCCTACTCACTCTGTCTGCATCTGTAAAATGGTTCAGGTAATACCCTCTGGACCTCAAGCCAACTGGCACAGCCCTGCTCATATGCCTATGCTGTTCTCTCTTGTCCCTAAAACGCTCTGAAGCTGTTACTGGCCTGTGTTAACCTTAAACTGTGCCCAGGCACTGTCTGCGAGAACGATAGCTGGCTCTCACTAAAACTGTGCTTGCGACCATGCTAACTAATTAGCTGCACAGCCTACTGTATGGCAATATTTATGTTCATTAAGGGCCTTATTAATGCAGTTGTTACTATTACCATAATACCATGTTCCACCTCGGTGCAGAGCTAAGGATGTAACGGCGTTTTGTAAGAAACTAAACAAGCCTCACAGTACCCATTCAGAGAAGGATGTGGGTTTTATCCAATTTACAAACTAGGAGACTGTGAGATCAAAAGCCTATACAATTTACGTCTCTTCAATGAAATGGTAGGAAACAGCCAAGAATAAGGGATGGGACTCCTGATTCTTATTGCTCATATTTAGCTGCTGGACTACTACCTATGATGTTAAATTATTCATCATTTGTCACAGGGAAGGCAGGCATGCACTCACAAGAAAAGCTGTGTGCAAGAAAAAGGGTTATCAAAGTATTCACACTCTTTCAAAAGAGTTAGCTAACTGACAAAAATAGGCTGCTGTAACACATTTTCATGTGTAGGTAGCAATTCTTCTCCTCTACATCCCAGGGCTGGAACCCTGTGTGGGGAAAACTGAACTGCTCAGTATAATGTAAAAGACAGGCCTCATTAACTCTTGGACATCTTCTCATTTCTTGGTCATAAATCCTATTACCTTGTATTACAAACTGCCATAAAACTCACAGATAAAAGATAATTTATGCTCAGTGTACAGAAGCTAATGTTTCTGTACTCCTGAGAAGCACACTACCAGAAAATGAGAAAGTATGTGTGTGAAACCTTAAGCCATTCATACTGAGCATGGCTAGCATGATAAACATGACTCTAAGGGCCTAATGCTCTTCAACAAAGGTATATTCTAATGGTAATTGATATTACCAAAATTTCAAGCATAAAATGTATGGACTGTTGCATAAAATATCCTGCTTATAAAGAGTGATTACTCCTTATTAAGTATTCAGGCTTTCCTCCCTTCCCCCACTACAGAAAGAAACATGATGACTATTCAGTACAAAGATACTTTTTTTCCCCCTTTTTTCTTTTTTTCTTATTAAATTCCAATCATCACATTAGAAAATGCTTCAGAGCAAGCATCACCTCCTGGAATTCTTACACAATCTCCCTATTTCTGACTCGTATCCTAATTAGTGTTGCTTGGCACATAAAAACTAACAACCCTTGGAGTTGGCAAAATCAAAGACAGCTCAATCTCTTGCTTCTTGGAAGCAATTTAAAGTCTTCAGACTTTGGCACTGATTTTAACTGTGTTGGTTATCTGCTGAAAGGAATATTTTGCTTTGGTGAAGACTGAGCAAAAGGTGCATTAAATTTAGGATTTTTGTCATTAGTTTTCCTTTCCCATTCAGATGAGAGAAAATCTTTCACTGTCAACTGAAAACTTCGGTAGTTACAGACTATGTTCTCATTGCTTGGGCCCTTCCATAGGTACACCTCATTTCACGCCTGCCTTCTTTTCTTGAATACTTGCTTAGTAATTTGATCTATATTGAAATTCATTTATCTGAATTTAGATACCTACATTGTATACCTAGGTCTACCACCCAATTTCTCCAGAGTCCACAGAGGCAGATATTTATGGAGTGTAATTCTTCCCATCTTTTTTCTCTTCTCTACCTCTCAGCATAGTTCATCCTTACAGGTCAGAAAAGAATATAAAAGAGTTTACTCCTGTGTAGTTTTCTTCACTTTCCATACCAAAAAATTTTCCCCTAATATATTTCAAAAACTTACGCTGTCTGTCCATCTATTTCCCAAGAGATGCCTCAGTACTCAAAATGCCAATACCCTTATATTCAGTACTTGAAAAATTTTATTGGCTGATGAAAAAAGGCTTTGTCTACCTGGTCCTCCTTGCTTGGTAGTCTGCAGTGGATTCCAAATCAGGTATTGTCCTTGCTGTCTTCCTTCATCACCCTGAAGACTTTTAGCAAGTCCTATAAAACTGTGGACCCTTTACAAGTGTGTTAAATATTGATGTATTTCTTCTGCTGTACTCATCTATGTCAACATTGTAATAATGTGAAATAACTCTTTCAAAGAAATTAGTTAATAGATTTTACGGTGTACTTAGATAGCTACTCACAGAGTCCTCCTCTTAGCTTCTGCATTGCTAGCTAAAAATTCAGCAGCTTGACTTGTTATTCCCTTTTGTATCCTTCCTAGGGCTGCTATGGGATTACCAGTTTATCTGTTCTATCCAAATATTTTAGCCTCTGCCTATGTACATGTGATAGAGAACCAATACTAGTCTCCTGCTATAGTGAACGGAGGACTAATGTTATTTTGAAGCAAAAACATGGTTATATTTTGCTCATGTATTTTATCCAAAGAATCCAATAAAGATCAGATTCTTCCTCCTCAAGAGAGAAAGTTTTCAGATCTGCATTTTATAGAAAAAGCAATATGCTTGTAACTTTATCATTTGCATTAGCATTTGAATCTCAAAACCTTGCTTCATTTGTTGCACAGTTTCCAGACTTGCATTTCAAAAAGTCAGTGGGTCTCCCACTGTGTTCAACTCCCTCCTACCTTGATTTTAAATTACAAAGGGGAGAGGGGAAAAAGAGAGAATGCCGTGATTGTGGCTGTTTACAAGAGAAAAGCATCACACTGAAATGGATTAAAAAAAAAAAAAAAAAAAAAAAAAAAAAAAAGGAATTTCAAACCTTAGATCCCCTT
>VXBL01002476.1:217028-247818 GCA_013400195.1 Aramus guarauna | reverse complement strand
TTCTGAGTAATTGTAGGCAACCCACCTCATGTCATACAGTAAGTCCAAATTACTTGGTCCAGCCCAAAGTATTCTATGATATGATCTGGAAATACGATGATGCTGACAGTGACAAGTTTAAACCAACAATGAAAAGCAGTTTTGTGTCAAAGTTAGCTTTAACTGTTTAAACAGCCTGCCCCTTATATCTGCCCTTTATTTCTGAACACCTGAAACAGCCTGAAGTTACAGAATTCAGTTACTGGCAATGCAGACTGACAGCNAAAAAAAAAAAAAAAGAAAAAAGAAAAAGAGTACTTCCAAGCTTAGGATCCTCATTTCTTTCTGTGCTATAAACTACTCACTTGATTTTTATCTGAACTATGCAGGATTAATGTTATTACCTTCCAGTACCTGAAGGGGGCCTACAGGAAAGCTGGAGAGGGGCTGTTTACAAGGGCATGTAGTGATAGGAGAAGGGGTAATGGCTTTAAACTGAAGGAGCATAGATTTAGATTAGATACAAGGAAGAAATCCTTCACTATGAGGGTGGTGAGGCACTGGAACAGGTTGCCCAGAGAAGTTGTGGATGCCCCATCCCTGGAAGTGTTCAAGGCCAGGTTGGATGGGGCTTTGCGCAACCTCGTCTAGTGGAGGGTGTCCCTGCCCATGGCAGGGGGGGTTGGAACTAGATGATCTTTGAGGTCCCTTCCAACCCAAACCATTCTGTGATTCTATGATTCTGTGAAACTGCGAGGGTAGTGAAGTGATGTTCTGAGTAATTGTAGGCAACCCACCTCATGTCATACAGTAAGTCCAAATTACTTGGTCCAGCCCAAAGTATTCTATGATATGATCTGGAAATACGATGATGCTGACAGTGACAAGTTTAAACCAACAATGAAAAGCAGTTTTGTGTCAAAGTTAGCTTTAACTGTTTAAACAGCCTGCCCCTTATATCTGCCCTTTATTTCTGAACACCTGAAACAGCCTGAAGTTACAGAATTCAGTTACTGGCAATGCAGACTGACAGCCAGGAATGGAAGAAAAAAAAAAAATCCTGTGGAACTCTCTCCACCAACATAAAAAGTATTAAAAGCTTCTCATATGGCATTATTAAAAACAGAACACAAGGAAGTTTCCAGCAAGCCCGAACAATTAACAATTTGCCATTTAAATGCACAGATCAGGAATTTTTTTCAAGTTGTAGAGTGTTTAATTATTCATTGAAGACTCTTCTGAAAGCAACCTTAGGCATGGCATTTTAAAGTCACTTAAGGAAAAGATGAATGAAAAGAATTAAAAATATTTCCAGTCCAACTAAGTGTTTTGTAAGCTAAATTGGGAATTCTTCATCTTATTTCAGCTTTTCAATATGTTCAAGAATAGCCTAAAATTAATTTACAGTGGTCAGTGAAATACTGCACCCACAGGTCAATCACAAGTGAGCTACTCCTCGCTTTCAGATTTTAACCACAGTTATCCTTTAGTCCTCTTTTCCCCTCACTCTGCATTTAGCTGTGCAACTAATGATCAGAGTCATTCCTCGTCATACTGGCAAATAAGCTCCTGTGCCTACTATCTTTCCTGCAGACAGAATGCTTCCAAGTTGTTAATACAGCATCTGCCCCTGTGGATTTAAATCTATAATCTCATAGAATCTTATTAATACTTCTCTCAAATTACAATGAAGCATGTGTTGTGCAGGGTTTTGTCAAATTTATCTGTGAATGTTATTTATTTTAATGAAATAAGCTTTCCAAGATAAAATGGGAAAGTTAGTTAAGCTTCTAGAAACCCTGACATCAGGAAAAGGTATTTCCAAACAAATAAATGAATCACTGTTAGAGAAGACTCTTTGATGCTTAGATTTGCCTTTAATTTAAATCTTAGAAGCAGAAGCCCAGCAAGATCTTTTCTGTGTGTTGTTTTATGAATCAATAAATGGAATAACAGACCTGAAAAACCACAAAAATAACACATCTTAAATAAATTCCCTCGTTGATCCTAGCTGGATTCCCATCATAATGAACTGCACCACTCAGACCACCTGAGAGCTCAGCCTGACATATCTGTCAGGAACTACCTCATATCTTCCTCTTATAGCTTTCTTTTGTTTCTCTTACTGTAGACATCCTTATTTCTACTCAACGTGCAAAAGGACTGTGTGCTAATTTTAAACTTACTGCAATCTAATTAAAAAGTTTAAAAACTTTTTTTCATTTATAATCAAAAAACCTATATTTACCCAAATTCAGTTTTCATACCTTCTGGATTTCTACGTTCCCTTTTAAACAAATCTATCCGGAATAAATTAAACATAATCTTTTCCAAGGCAGGAATGCAGAGCCCATCATTTGCTGTCCACTTCCCTGCAATATATTTTATATTTAGGTTCTGACCCTACAGAATACACTTAAGAAAATGAGCATTTAATAGTGCAAGACTTACAGGGCCAGGGTGGGTGGGAGGTCAGTTTTATTCTGAAGTAACTTTTCACAACACTTACGGGTTGAAGCAGGTAAATCAGCGAGCACTCCTGGATAACTATCACTGGAAAAGGAGTGATATTTGTTGCATGAAAAAGCGTTTCCACTGATGCCATTGTTTGGTCAAAGCGTCCTCCAAGTCCACCCAAAGTCACAATCACATCAACCTAAAAGATAAAATAAAAACAGTCACTGAGAAAACTTTCAGGCATGATCTCTAGACCCTGAAAATCTATAATAAAATCACCTTGTAAAAAAAAAAAAAAGAAAAAACCCCACTGACTATACAAAAGCAAATGTCAAATACAGTTATTTACTCCCATTACTGATAAATACCATTATGTGATTCTTGAGGCTGAGTATTAAGTAAATTCACGGCCAACATGTGGTGCTTTTAGAAAGGACATAACTGTTCTCCCTAAAATACAGGCCAGTCTTTGCAGGTACTTATCTGTCTGCCCTGAATATACAGAGCCTAAGATGTATCACTCCACATCTAAGCCCCTCAGCTAAGTGTGGTATATCTGAGTCTTAGTATCTTTCATCCCCAGATCTTAACTTCATTTCAGTATTATACTCACAGTTAACAGAGTAAATAAAGGAAATTTCAGGTTAAGGCCATTATATGTTGTTCACATTCCTGCCACAAAACATTTTAATGCACAAGCAATCCCACTCACAGGCTGGGTCTATTCAAAATTAGAAGTACTGTTGAAGTAGGAAGTTCCACCTCAAGTGATCAGCACATTATCTCCCACCTGTCAGGGACAAGGACAGGGATAGGAACAAGACCCTCTCCTGTCCCATCCCAGATCCTCAGAGAGCACCACTTGACTAAGTGCAACAGGCCATGGAGTCAGACTGCTGTTGCTCAATTCTCTCACACTCCATCATGCCTCTGAACACTTTATTTCCTATAAGCAGAAAGGGACTATTTAAAAGCCTTGGTTAAGAGCTTTTGGGTCCTCAGATAAAAGGTCACTGAGTGCAAAGTATTATTATTATTACTTCCATAATGTGGATCAGTTATGTTAAGTAACTGTATTTTTAAAAGCTATCACTGAGTAACTCATATCTAAAGCCCTAACACATTGCAGCTCTAATGTCTTTAGAAGCTGCCTTGACAGTGGCCATCTGGTGAAGTTTCCAACTTTATAGGGCTTAAGTCTATGGCTACTATGATTACATAAAGTTTTACTCAACCCAGGAGCCACATAATGGTGCTCTGTGTCTATCTGGAATGATGTATTAATAGCATCAGCTTCTATTTTTATTACCAGGCTAAGGCTTTACAATTCTGTTGAATATTGGTTTTGCATGAAAATTAAGCTCTTTTCCTTTTGGTGAAGAATTATACCATTTTTCTCATCACCACCAGGAAAATACTTCGGAAGCCAGACTGGATCGAAATAACACATTATATTAGCAGCAACCACTGAAACAAAAAAGCTATTCTTGTACTGCAGACAGTATGCATTTTCTGAGCAGATTACAGATCACACAGACCTAACATACAACCACCTGAATATGAGTGGTAGGAAAACCTGTCCTTAGACAGGAGACAAAATTATGGCTAAGCCATAATACATCTTCTATTTTACTGATTCCAGTGTAGAAACAAACTGCATTTGTTTGACTGCTGATAACTGTGATCAAAAAAGATGGATAAATTATCTGAAAATAATAGTACTAAAAAGACCCACACACAACAGTTGTCTACTGGTCAACTGATAGTAAAAATGTCCCCCACCCTCATTGGAGGCCAAGGGGAAAATGTACTACACTAACTTGGAATCACAGTGACATTAAGGTGACTTTGCAAAGGATCAGTAATCTACATCTATGTTGCTTTTCTTGTAAGCAGTGGGACTGAAGCTTAAATATTAGCCTAGCCTAGTCTTCAAATAGCTGAGCAACAACCATATAGTTTCTTGGTATAGATGTCTCACCATACATTAACTTGTTTGCTTTGGCTTTGATATCTTCTACAGTTTAAAAGGTGAGAATGAAGGAAACACAGAGTTCTCTCTGACTTGTAATTAAAATGATGCAATAACATTCTGAATGTGTCTTCTATCCCTTGTAAAACTGTCACTATGTCAGAAAAATCCTGCACTCTCATTCACATAGGTGTACTTATCGTGAAGTACTGGACCTATCTGAAACAATGAAGTGCTCACTGACTGCATCTTTTTGTGACAGAGATTGCCACAGTACTGCAAGTTGAAGAAAAACATAACAATTCTGTATTTTAAAGTATGACAGAAGTGATCCCAAGGTCCTACTCCTTATTCAACAGCAACAGTGCAGTGATCTTGTGGATTGCTGCCCAAAAAGTAAGAAAATAAAACCTGTCTAGCATGGAGTAGGCATTCATAAAACAGGTTTGGGGTTGTGGTGTGTTGGGAGAAGGCTAATAAAGAGATCTGAAAAGGTCACGTAGCTATTATTTAGGGTTTGCATGGATTCTGAAAATGAAAAATACAAGTATGTGACAGGTACACAAACAAAACCAGCTGGAGTATAAGAGGAGTAGGAAGAGAGAAAAGCTAGAACTCTGCACTTCTGTGATGGTTGACAGTCCTGCCTTTCACTGGATAGTCTTGGCAGCAGTGACAGGCATCCAGACACTGTAGGACTTTTAAAGCTTCTATTTGAAGGTCTAAGTATACATACTTTGTTTATTTAACAAAAAACGCAGAGAAGCTAAGTCCAACAAAAACGCCAAGAGCTTTTTCATCTTAAAGCTATCACCTCTGTTAAAAAAAAAAACACAACACAAAAAATCACAAACTAACAAAACAATCAGTTCCTTCCCTGCAATCACGGCTCCTCTCGCTCTGCCAAGCACTTAAGAAAATGGATGTGCCATGAAAGCACATACACGACTCTTGGTCATTCCAGAACCTAAGACAAAGTGAGTATCAAAGCACAGGACATTTATATATTCCCACACTTCAGACAGGAAAGGCCGTTCATTTTTCTACTATGATTTCCCGTACCACACAGGCTACAGAATTATACTGTTACTGCTAATCAGCCCAGCAGGTAGCATTTGACTAACACACTGTACTTCAATTGAAATGGCTATGCCTCACTTAAATGTCCTGTCAACAGTCCCCTTACACAATTTGTTTTCACACAGTGCCATTCATTTCCTGAAAAAAGGATATAAAATCCTAAATAACTACAAAGAAAAGCTTAGATCATTGCAGACACAGTATAGAGGGCACTGCATTCTCTTAGACTATCTATAACCTGACTTAAACATACTGCACAGCATCTTTAAAGGCAAGTGAGCTTTAATTTACAGAGTTGAAGATCTAAGGGTGGGATTCAGTCATCTTTAAATGATACACTTATACATTTGTATCTCTTGAAAGAGCCCAAACAGCAACACAGTTAAAAGGAGAAGGAAAGCATAAAGAAAGACTTTGTGCTGGCAATTCAGGGATGTATTTCTTCATTCTCCCTTAAGCTGTAACTTAGAGGGTGCAATAACCAAGGGGAGCAGCAGCTGCCACCACGTCAGAATGAAGTTGCTCAGGTTCCTGCTTCCACTTTCACAGAGACTATTGAAACGGACAACGTGGCATAAACTGTTTGCAGGCTTGCTAAGTACTATTTTTCTGAGAAAACTGGTCCAGCTGACATTCCTCTTTCTGGTATGGATGGGTTAAATAAAAAGACATATGATTGAGGAACACGTATTAAAGGAGAAAGGTGAAAGGACACAGGAAACTGGGAACTGCCTGGAGTGGGTGAACAGAGCGCAATATCTAGCTTTGTAAAGTCAGCGTCACCATGACATCTAACAGCTAAGTCCAAAGCTTGAACTGACTGCAAAGAATGCCCATTCTTTTCAAAACTGTGCTTGTTAACTCTGATAAGAAATCTTCTCCCTAGGGTATGTGTAGGGCTCTGGACAAACAAAGAACTTTCTTCTACATGAGCTCAGTTTCAGCCAGACAACTTGCAAACAAACATGCCTAAGTCTCAGAGAAGTGGGTAGGTGAAAGGGAACACACTGACTGACAACAACCAGTAGCATTGAGTGAATGGTGAAAAAGACCTCCCCTAAAGGAAAAAGGGAAGGCAACAGTAATCAAGATGTCTTAAAAGCTCTGAAGCCATGAATAAACCTCCCTCCCTCCAAGACCATGGAGACCATCCACTCACTGCTAATACCCAAGGTATTTTTATGCGAATTACAGGTCAGATATTGCATCTGTTTCAAAGAGAGCTTCCTCTTATCACCTTCTCATTTCACTGATACCTTTTCACCTTTCACAGCCTTTCTTCATTTCATACCATTCATAAGCCTATTCCTTTAATTTAAAATTTTGGAGGAATATGATATAGAGAACAAAATTATTGTAGTAACATGCATAGTATGTTGAAGTATATTATACGCTGAAATGCAAACCATTAATAGTAGTGTGAATACTACATTTATTACTGCTTTATTGCTTTGACACTTTATCAATTTTGACCAGTTTACACAAAAGCATTTTTTTTCTTCATAAGGCAATTTTGTCAACTCAGGATGTAGTTTGAAAATCCAGGTATGTCCTCTCTGGTCTCTGCATCAGCTTCAGTACTGAAGACTTTACAATACAGCAGGCACTTTTCTTGATAACAAATGAGCCAGAGTAGATTTCAGCTCATTCTCCCATAGCTGTATTAGAGCTCTTGTGCTGGCCAGATCACAGTCATTTTTTTATATCATCCACAAAATTGCAATGTAAATTTAATGAACTATTAAAATCCCACAACCCAATGCTGAATATATAGCAAGATATTGTCCATTTTAGCTGATTATACTGGCTCTCCAGCTCAGTGTTTTACATAAAAGGTATGGCATTCATTTCCTATGGGAATGATACGCCCAGCCACACAAGCAGCATCTGAACTTTGCTCAGGTAGAATCCTCTTTAGCCAGAATTTGCTCATTGCTTCAGCCATCTGACTCTTCATGGGAACAAGAGCTCTAAGTCGAAGACTACCATCCTGTCTGTGTACCTGAGATGATAACCTTCCACCAGCTTCGCCCTCACTAATTCCACTGATCTTTATATTATATTGTTTCAGCTCCTTCACAAAGCATTTCTTGCTTTTTATGTTCATTTTCTTGCATTTTTACCCAAGTATAACCCTTTTTATTCCAAAGAGGTTAATTCTTTCTTCTAATGACAATAAGCATGCAAATAGATTGCATTTGTCTGCTTAAAACAAGCAATATGTATGATGGTAAAATGGAAAAGAGAAAGGTAATGTCAAAATCCACTCTCAGATTTGCATAGCTGGAAACATTTTGATCTTGCTTCTACTACTGACTTGTGTTTACATCTCTGGTCAAATGACTTCATTTCAGTGCTTTGGCTTTGCTCTCTCCAACACATAAAAGGAACGTTTGAGGGTGGATATAACATCATCTGGCATAAATTTTGTGGAACATAAATTTCATAACCACTGACTTTATTCTTTTTTACTTACAGAAACCTAATCTGAACTGCTGGACCCCAAGCAATCTGAATTTGACTGTTTGCTCTTGTTCTGAATATTCCTGTATGACCTTGATCAAACACTCCTCCCTGTGCCTCAGTTATAGTAAGGACAGCAATAATTCCCGCTCTACTACTGCCGGTCAAGTGGAGCACAGCTCTACAAGTTGAGCTGCGTACAAGATCAGGGTCATTGGAATTCCTTATTACTTCAAATTTTCTGGGTGAAGGGCTTGTCCCTACTCCATACTGTTACCATCGCGAGTAGGCAAAAATGCACTAAAAGTCTTAGAGCAATCTGTTCACAGAGGCTTTGGAGGAAAATGTGTGCTGGTTTTGACCTTGATGCATTTATTCTGTGCATGAACAAGGATTCCAGGACTACCAATCACGTGTCTTCTGAAAAATCATGTAATCTTCTCCCCTTTTAAAACAGTATGAAAAGACATTCACGCGTATCAAGCTAACCTTTCTGCTCCCACAGCTGAACCACTGTAATCCACAGTGCTTACTGCACCCCCATGGAAATGTAAACCCAATCACTCTAAACTATCATATCCCTAAGAAAGCAAGCCCTGGATTTGTATTAGTAGCAACGCAAGAGGCCCTCAAAAGATTATGCTAAAATGGTCTAGAAAATCTCTTTAACGATCTCATATCCACTCGCATCTAGTGCCAAAAGCTGTTTGGCACATGCTGTGTTTTTAATCTCTTCGTATACTGCCTCCAGGACCAAAAAAAGGAAGAACAAACTAACTAAAAACTCCCATCAATGAACAACTCAAGGGAGGAAAAAAAAATGATCCTACCTTCTTCAAGAGTATCTGTTTGTTGTGAGCTTTGTATTTCACATTTCATTTAACTCTGGCTGTCAGTCTTTACAGAAGTAGCCTTCCTTCCCCTCCCAACACATTTCCATGTTGTCACAAGATCAGCAGGACAACACAACCACAACTCACTGCATCCCTGCCAGCAGGACCCTCACCCTGCTGTGCTGACGCCTGCCACCCCACGGTCCTCAAGCAGCGCCAGCTGGCAGCCTGTGCTGAAGGCTAACCCAGTCCCGCAGGGTCAGCAGGTGGGAAGGGCACTGCAGAGGGAAGAGGTTCTTTGCTGCAAAGGCTCTCCCTAAAAGCCTCCCTGTTATTCCCCCGAAGGGATACAAATCATGATCCAGATCCGGAAGCCTTGCCTGGACTGTGGCTCCTGCTGCAGCATCTTGGCAGAGAGACAGTCTTGTACAGGAAGGTCCCTGGCTATTCAGGACCTGAAGTATCGCAGACACTAACTTCTGCCTACAAACAGGATATATATCCCAAGACACATATCAATGGGAGTATGTGCACCTTTGCACACCTCCACAAGCCCTGACAACTTCTCTTTGAATTCCTTCACGGTCCTGTGGTGGGTTAACCGTGGCTGGTGGCCAGGCACCCACCCCAGCCACTCTCTCGTTCCCCCTCCTCACCAGGATAGGGAGAAAATAAGACCAAAAAGCTCATGGGTCAAGACAATAACAGGGAGATTGTTAATTACCAATTACCATCACAGGCAAATCAGACTCAACTTGGGGAAAATTAATTTAATTTATCGCCAATTAAAAGCCAAGATAGAGTGAAAAAAAAGGCAAAACTAAACCCACCTTTCACCACCCTTCTTTTTCCCAGGCCCAACTTCGCTCCTTCATTCCTGACTCCTCGATCTTCCTCCTTCTCTGAGCAGTGCCGCGGAATGGGGAGCTGTGGGCAGTCCATATCAGCTCCTTTCTGCCTCTCCTTCCTTCTCACGTTGTTCCCCTGCTGTAACATGGTGTCCTCTCTATGGGGTACAGTCCTTCAGAAACAAACCGCTCCAGCCTGGGTCTCCCACAGGCTGCAGCTCCTGCCAGGAGCCTGCTCCTGCGTGGGCTCCTCTCCACAGGCTGCAGCTGCCTTCAGGGCACATCCACCTACTTTGGCATGGGGCCCTCCACCAGCTGTAGTGTGGATTTCTGCTCCATCATGGTCCTCCATAGGCTGCAGGGATGGCTATCTGCACCAGCATGGGCTCTCCACAGGCTGCAGCTCCCTCAGGAAATATTCACCTGTTCTGGCAGGGGCTCTCCAGGGGGATCTCAGGGGGGCAAGGCAGGGGGAAGTGTGTGTGCAGCTGGAGACCCCCTACTCCTCCTCCTCCTCCTCTCACTCTCCTCTCAGAGCTCACAGGGCTGTTTCGCACACTCTTCCCCTTGCCCCTCACCGCTGGGCAGCGTTCTGCTCTTTCTTGGCGGTGCCTTCCCCAAGGCCCCCGCCAGCGGTGGAGGGGCCCAGCTGTGCCCTGCGGTGGGGCTGCTGGGGCCGGCTGGAGCCAGCAGTGTCCAGCCTGGAGCAGGCCCAGCCTCACCTCTCCTGACAGAGACCCTCATACGGTGCCCCACCAGCGCCTGGGCACATTAACCTGACACAAGTCCCTACTTCAGCCTAACTAATAACCCTTAACTCATTATTATTTCTGCTTCTCTAGAAGGCTGAGACCAACGCAGGAGCTGTCTGCCACAGCACCTTTTCTCTCTCCACCACAAAGCTCCCTTTCCTTTCCTGCCATGCCTTCGTACGGTTTTGTTTCAGCTCCTCCACAGATGCTGGTCCGGGTCCCTTGGAAAGCCTACAAAGGAGGCTAAAAAACCTGTTGTATTTTGAGGCAGCCCCGTAGGTTTTCTATGGAAAAGGGTCATTAGGTGAAACACTGCCAGCAGCCCACAGGTGCTTGTAGACCAATGAACAGAGAAAGACAACTTCAGCCCTACGAGAGGTGAGATCTTTTCCTGTGGCTTCTTAAACCAGATGCGTCTTTTCTTTAACACTCATTTTCTGGTCATTTTTATTTCTGATCTGTCACGCTAAATTTAGGCATCAAATTTTAAGGAAAGAATGACACACTTTTAAGGGAAAACATTTTGTACAAAATACAGAAAAAGAAATTTTAAAAAAATCTCCATTACAGGGCAAAGCTTTTTTTTATTTACTTCATCTGAGTAAGGGTTAACGGCTCAGGCACTCTCCCTGTGTATCTCAACATTTAGCAATGAAGTCTGTGTAAGAGATGCCACAAATAGTGCAGAGCTGTAGGGCATCCTCACTCTCTTGCAGCAGCATCGCAGAGGAGATAATGTCGAAAGAGGCATTTGTGCCTAACTAGGACGAGACGTTAGCTCTGCTATTTAAAAAGTTTAAACTTGGGTTCACACAGGTCTGAAGATCTCCCAATAGGTCCCAACAGAACAGTAATATTTTCAGCTGGTCTGAACATTAATCTTCATGATGAACAAGGGGATAATAGCCTGTCCTATTATACTCAAGGGACAGATATAAGACCTGAAACTAAAGACAGAAAATTTTGCCCGTGTCTCTCAGGCCCTATTCCGCAAATGGTTCCTCTTTTGAGTGATTTCACTGAATACTTGGGCAGTACAGATTTTTTTATTTTTTTTTCATGGGAGTGCAGATTTGCAGAAAGAAGTCCTGAATTTATACATTTGTTTCTAAGAGGCCGAAGACATTCTTATATTGAAGGAAGTAGGTTAGGATCTTGGATGCCAATTTTCCTTTTCAGAGTACGCTCAGTATTTATAACACATAAGCTAAACATAGCCTGAATAATGTCAGCTTACACCCATTACAGAATCTATTTTTCTACACTGTCCTCTAGACCATATAAATTCAGCCATGCACTTAAAAAGAAATGAAGCATGATTTCTTAAACTGGAGGCACTTGTGAAGCTGTAAACATTTTATGCTCACATTTAATTTGCACAAAATATTGAGCTTTAATTGTTCAGTGCTTAGTTGTTCAGTTGTTTAAAAGGGAAGCTCAATGGGTTCTTTAGGCAAGTTGAAGAGACGATTCCTCAAGTCTCCTCCCTAGCAGCGACAAAGTCAAATAAAAAGGTAGCTGATTAAAAAAAGACCAGCACGAGCATCAGAAGTAGCAAAGCCAGGTGGCCAGTGCAGATCTGCTGTGAAGACCCTTCAATCCCTACCTCTGTTGAGCTCATGCTACTGCCTTTTCTACAGTGGGAATACTGTAGGGGCCTGTCAAGTATTACCAGGCTGTCTCATTTTCATAATATTTGTAAAGAATTAAATTACTGTAAGCCCTTCCACGCCCCCCTTGAACACTGCTGCTGTCAGGCAAGAGGTCCAGAGTTAAAAGTCTGGAAAAGTCAAAGGACTGCAGAAGACAGTGAGGTCTCAGGACTACAGGCTAAACCATTTCTGTGTAGCACCAGCCACACACTTTTAATTTGCAAGAGTCTTAATACATTCCTCTCCCCTCCACCCCTAATACTGCTTTCGAGGTAAGGAAAAGAAAAAATGAGAAAGACTCACCACAGCTTCAAAAGACTTGACAAATATTACAATTTCACTGTTTCTTTTGACTGTTCAAAGGATGTAAAATGTTACCAAAAAGGGGAAAACATAATGGGGAAAAAAACAAAACAAAACAAAACACCAACCAAAAAACCAAAATCTGCAAGTAAGCATTCTTATATGCACTACTTAAGTAAAATAAGTTTCCTTGAACAGCATAAAAAAAGGAAGCACAAGAATAAGGTTAATTTTTTGATTCACCTACTGCTTGAAGGACCGGATCATTACAGTTTATGAAGTTATGAGACTGATGTCTCTAAAACCAGTGTTTCTACAGTCATGGTTGTAGAAAACTGCTACAGGTTTTTACGAAATGATCTCACCAATAGCCATAAAAATGTCAAAAAATAAATCACTCCTCCTATCAAAAATAGTTAAAATCAGGACAAAATTGGCACTTACAAAGGGAACAGTAAACCACCTGTAGTAACCTCACATTTTCTGTTTCAAATATATTTACCCTTTGACTAAACTGAGAGAATGGTATGTGGTTGTATGAAGTCTTGGCTTCCATATTAGTTTCTATAGCCTTTTTAATGAGCGAATCCTTGACCTCTCTGTCCGTTGAACTGCCAAATAACTGTACTTTTCCCCCTTGTTCTTCCCCTCCCCAAAGCACATAGGAGGTTTATCTTTTTTAAACAAACAGACAAAAAATCAATGTATTCTCCAGAAATTCTACTCTGCTTCTGCCTTTTTTCTTTAAATGATCTTCATAGATCAAATACAAGCCCCAGTAGAGTATAAAAGGATTACATAAGAAAATTTCTCAGTATGTGACGCACTGTGTTCTTGCAGATACCCATTTTGCATTAAATTATTCTAACAGAAAGATATTCAGTGCATCTTGATGCCCAAAGCTATGACGGAACAGGTAGACAGCCTGCTTTCTTCACATGAAATTAGGGAATTTCTCTTTGGGAACGGCAAAGTTCTGATATCCTGTATTAGAAGAAATGTACTTTGCCATACCTTTACAACAGGAAGCCTTAAATTAATTCAACAGTAGGAAGGATGGGTTAGATACTGCATTCCTGGAAGGTAGATTTGGACCTTAAAGTTAAAATAGTCAGCACTCAAAGATATGTCTGCACACCCTGTAGGAGGGATTCACTCCTGCAGAAAGTTATTATGAAATTCTACATTTTAGAAGTGGGAATGAACAGGAAACACTTTAGACCCAGTTGTTTCTTTCTGACAGGAAAGGTTTCTGAAAAGTCTTACTATTCATAACTCATGAAAACCTTTTGATAGAGCACTTGACAGTACAGAAACCTTTTCATTAGACATATTTAACTTTCCCTAAAATATCTCTCATTTGCATTTTCTATTCTCCTCCTGTGAGGCATTAAGAAGAAAAAGTCAACAGTGCCACCAAAACTGAACAGGTTCACTCTTAGCCCTGCTTCCTATATGGAATTTGGAGACTGATCCACAACCTTCAGGGTCCTTGTAAAAGTTTCACTTTCCAGCTCCATGCCAGCTTTGGTATCTTCCAGACTGCCTCCGTTATGGTATTCGGGTACTTCCCTGTTCCCAAATCCTGGTAATGGCCTGTCCTCATTCCTACATTTTCCTTTAAAAGCCTTTCCTGCTACTGTTCTGAGTCCCCAGAAGTTTTCAGAAATGAAAAAAAGTAGTGATCTGTCATGAAATTACCAACTATTAATGTGAGCAGCAAAAACATGATTCAGCCAGGAACTGAAGCTGATATATTTACTGTTACAAAAATGTCATGTCATCAGGAATAACCTCAACTGGTACACAAAACCAAAGCTAAGCCAAACAGAGTCCGGCACCTGCAATAACTACACCCTTTCTATATGGAACTGTTCTTTATGTAAAAAATTATTCTCTTTTAAAGTATTTTCTGATTTTCATTTTAGAGTATTATCTGTTTTCCTTTAGGTCTTTTTCTTCATGTAAAGACAAAGCAGAGAGTACTTAATAAACTGTATGAACACTGTATAGCTGAAGGTGCTACATGAACATCACTTCATTGTCTTCTCTTCAGCACTTTATAAACACAGAACTTGACTAACATTATGTTTAGTTTAGCCTCCCTCAACAGAAAAGAAAGTGGTCTGATTTGACACTCACTTTAAAAGGGCAAAGAGAAGAATGCTTGCATTCACTTAAAAGAAGTAACATCCTAAATTGCTGACAGATTGAACCTTTAAAGTGTAATTTTAAAATGGAAATGTTAGTATAGTATCCCTTTACGGCAAAGGGTTTTTAGGAAGAGTTGGTTTGTATTTTTTCACTTTTTCATATTGACACTGATGCTTTTATCAATTTAAACACACTAACATTAAGCCACTAAAAGGCATGTAGGTTTCAATAAAATTCATTTTTTATATCTTCAACCCATATAACCAAATGAGCTGCTTTAACTTTTTTTAAGCAGAAAAGATAATAAAGTTAAATGAAAAGTCCCAGAGCTTAGTTTTAAGACTAAATGATATTTTAGGTGAAACAGTTAAAGAAAGCAGAGTTTGTAACTCTAAGATAAAGATAATGGCTTACATCTATCTTGACATTATGAGGATTCTTGTTGGAGCTGCATAACTGATAAACACAGTTCCACTTCTCACTGGTATGAGCTGCTATGAGCTGCCTGTGAGTCAAACCAGGGATGCTGTTATGGAATGAGCTCTTGATGAAGATTGGGCATTGCAGGATCATACCCAACCGTACCACTAGCATGCTGGGAGCCTGTGGACAAGTTGCTTCTGTACCTCTGCTTTCTGATCTGCACATCCATTCACTTTTAGTGCAAGATCTGTTGATCTCTAAAAAAGAGATGTTGTAAGCATGCCTGTCATTTTGCCAGTTCAGACGGTTTCTTGAAATAGCTTGTGTTAACAGAAGAGAAAATTAAGAAAAGGAAGTAGTACCAGACAGAAATTACTGTAAATAAGTTTACTTGAAGGTCTTGTAATGAAGAAAGGAAAGTACTCACATAACTGCAGAATGGATAAAATAGTGATTAAAGCAAAATGTGCACACCTAAGTGTTCAATAGACCATAAACAATGTCCAAGAAACACTTAGCAGAAATAAAGACAGAGTTACTAAGACATTAAAAAAAAAAAACATTACAAAAGGCCAGGAAGGTATACTGCTAGAGAATTTGTGAGTTTATATACATACATGCACGTGCAGGTGTGTGCACGCATACTCACAGTCATGCAGAAAGAGAAAGAGAAATATCTAACAGCCTTTAGGTTGGAAAGAAACTTCAGGAGTCAGATTCTGTTGGTGGTACTTCACTGCTTCACCCATCCAATACAATGCAATTCACAAATGAATTTAGGGCTGTGGAGAGGGAAAATTAAGACCAATTCTAGCTTGCACATATAAAGGGTACTGCTCATTCTAACATTCACTGCAGTATGTAATTATAAATACACATAATTAGGTGACTTGGATATCACAAAATGACCCCAATGCAGCTTTCTGCATAACTTGGCTACGCAAACAAAATATGCAATGTAAACCAGAAATCAATGACCCTGAGGATTCAGAAACTATTCTAAGAGTTTTTCTCTGAGACATAAGAAGCAGCAGTTAGGAATTTGGCAAGTCATTCTAGAAGACAGAATTACTGCTGTTTCTGTCAAACAAGGAATTCAAGAACTAACAAGGTGGTTTTTCTCACAGATTGGTGTCTCAGTTGACCGTCAACTCCAATTGCATCTTTCCTTGTGGTAAAAGCATTTCTAAGGCCTCTTCTCAAAACGAATTCTCCAACAACCAATAACATCTAAATGAACTTTACAGCCTTCTCTCCAGTGGAGGCACTGAATGTCTATCTCACCTTCACTCCCACTCAGGTGACCTCTAAGAAAGCTGTTCAACATGAATATCTTTCAGTACTCTATTCCTAAGTTATTTGTTCAAAAGCTATTTGAGTGCACAGGAAGGAAGAAGAGGAGGAGGATGGAGGTACAGAGACATGGAAAGTAAATTACACAAACTTAATTCCTTTGGAACAATATATTGCCCCAATATGTTCACGTGAGCTCAAAAACCTCCCTCACATAGAACTTCCATAGAGATGACCGATAGATCAGAGTAGAAATTTTATCCGTTCAGTACAGCAGGTAAATGATAACTAATTCTCTAACCAATGCAGAAACATCTGTTTCAAATACCTCAGCTCCTCACAGCTGAATTTCATCCAGACAAACTATGTCAAAGGACTGTGGTGGATCCATGCTATACATAGAATGTAATTAATTTCCTAGCTTAATATACTGCTACACAGAAAGAGCAGCAAACACAGCATGACTGTGGTATCTTTTTTTTTTTTTTTTTTTTTTATACTGAAGAGATGCTTTCCTTATTTAGTAACCTCCTGGTTTTCAGCTGGGATGCAGCTAATTTTCACAAGAAGCTGGGAGGGGACACAGCCAGGATGGCTGACCCAAACTAGCCAAACGGATATTCCATATCATATGACGTCACGCTCAGTATATAGGTGGGGAGCTGATCAGGGAGGAGGGGTTGCTTCTCGGGCATGGGCTGGGCATCAGGGTCTGGGCAGTGAGCAAATTGCATTGTGTATCACCTGTTTTGTATATTCTAAGCATTGTTGTTGGCATTTTCCTCCTCCTTTGCTGTATTGGTGAATTGCCCTTATCCCAACCCACAAGTTTTACCTTTTTCTTCTGATTCTTCTCCTCATCCCACCAGAGGGAGTGGAGTGAGCGAGAGGCCGAGCTTAAACCATGACAAGTGACTTTGACTGTAAGTCATGGTGAAACAGATTTGTAGTGTCTCTTTGTCATATTCCTCTTTGACAAGGGCTCTGGATAAGCCAGACAGAGTGGGTAAAAATCGAAGCTGGAGACATACATTTTTTTCCTGGAACCAGAAAGGCATACTCTACCTGGTTAATACTCTCAGAAAGAAAGCTTTTATGATATTTTTTCCAGAAAGAAAAGACCCCACCCACATTCTGATACACAAGTTTGTACTTCAGGCCAAAAATGCAAATGCAGATGGAGAACCCTTTCTCTATCCACTTCTAGTTTTCAGACCCTGGACCTTCCTTTCTTCTCAGCTATAGGTACTTCCCAAGTGACCAGAGAATTCAATGGCAGCTTTCTTCTCTGAAAAAAATCTGCATTTCCCTCAAAGATTTTAGATCTATGGCTTGAACAGTCTGTTTTCTTATCACTTAACATTTTTTAATGCCAGAATGTCACCCATAAAGATGCCTAAATTAAGTGCAAATTTAGGTATTTAAAGAGACTAGAGTTTCAGAGGAGCCAAGCGGTTGCATCCATAAACTGAGGACAGTATATGTTGCCACCGCTCAGTATCTCTGTTACTAGAGGACCAGGCATCAAGCTCAGCACTGCATTATCAGGACATCCAGAAGAATCAACCAACCTTCTACTAATGAATCATACCTAATGCTTCTGAACAAAGGGTAAATTGGAACCAAAACTAATAATTTATACAGTTGTGATACCGTTTTGGGCTCCATTTACTTAAGTTTCATGTATTATTTGCCTAAGTTGAATCAATGACTTCTTGAAACTTCTTATGTCAGAAAATTCAGAAGACCCAAAATAGAAATGTATGCTTTAGCTAGTGCACATGAATCAGCTGATAGCATCTTATTAAGTTTTATGGAACAGACACTGCAAGCAAGAAGCAGCTAGGATTTAATGAACATGGTACAGAGTTTTAGAAAACATATCTGTGTTACTTCTTGTGCCTCTGAAAAACTCAGATTGTATTTAAAGCACATCTTACATGTAACAGCATGAAAATATAACTGAACTGAAATCTTACGTTTAGTGCATTAGCATGAACTCTACACAATTACTGCAATTACACTCTGGCTTGTGCTTTACAAAATATTATCAAGGATTACAATGCAGTATCCTTTAGCCAACTTAACAGGGCTTTACCTAGGAGAGTGATCAAAGGATTCAAAGTTTGACAAGTAGGCTACTTATTGTTGAAACACATCTGTAGCTGTCATGTTCCCATTGCTCTTACTTTAACTACACGTTGATTATTCACTGTAAAACCTCTTGTGATAGTTTAAAAGAAATCCCCTATAATGATAATGAACTGAAGCCAGGAAACACTCAAGTTCTCCTTCATTCTAAGGGTAATTTTGTTAAGAGGGAAGCACCGTATTTGCCAAAGTCAAAACAAATCCTAGGTGTAGGTGGCTCATCTGTTCCGATGGCACTCATTATCATTCATGTCCTAGATGGCAAGACACTTTGTGCTCTTATGACAACAAATTGTAGGGGAAAAAACCAACCCTATCATATAGTTTCTTGGCTCACAGCTAGACAAATAAGAGAAGTGTATGGAGAAACCCTCTCATCTCTGACTATACTGATGAACAACATCACATATTGAGGGCAGCAAAAGGAGACGCAATTGCAGATGGGCATTGTGCAACAGCACTTTGAAATGTCCCATGGATGTATATTTCTTTTAGAATATCAAGACATTTCAAAATAGCTTCATCAAAAACTGGTTAATTATTTACCAGCCTGGAGTGAGGAGAGGAGAAAAGAAAGAAGGAGTGGTATTTTACCAGTAGGTACGAAGCAGAAGAGTGAGCTTAATCCTTAACAACTGCTCCATGGGGAGGAAAGGGCAGCCATCCCAAGAGCACAGCTGCCATCAACTCATCATGTAGGAAGTTCCCACAGAATTTTAACTTTGCATCTCAGAGAGAAGAAACAAGCGGACCTCCAAAACCAAACTGTGGAAGGGGAGGGGAATGTTGCCTCCTTTGCCTTTCCAATGAAACGAGCAGCTGACAACTCCATATGGCTCCTTTTAAGTTTAGTGCACTGCTTGCTCTGCACAGGCTCATTTCGATTCCAGAGGAACCTTTTGCAGAAGGAGGTATTGCTTACCATATGTAATGTTGGCAGGATAAGATTCCCCTTCCCATCTCACCTTTGGGAGAGGAGAGGAAGAGATGAACATCAAGGTTCAGTGTGCCAAGACTTGAAAATATATTTACATGCCGAAGTGGGACTCTTGCTTTGAATACCAGCCACAACAGCTCTTCTGCACTTTGGGTAGTTCATTAACAAAAATCAATACAAGCTGCCTTTTAAGAAAGCCAACACTTGTTCGTTGACACACTGTGTAATTCCTTTTAGCAGAAGCATCAATGCTTACAAGGTACGCAGTAAATTATGGCAAAACCACAGAACAACAAAGCTACAGAAAATATTGTTTCATTTCAGTGCAAACTTAAAACATAAACCTAAATAGATTGAGAGGAAGAATAATTACTAAGAACCAGAGACAAAAGATGTGTTGCTTTTACCTGGAGGCCCTTCTTCTCTATCTTTTTCTGGAGTATCTGAAGGCACTTGGTGAAATCTGTGAGCTCCTGATCCATGGTCTCAATTAACTCACATCCCTAGTGAAGAAGCAGCAGAACAGAGGAAAAAAAAAGTCAGTCATCTTTCAATTTCAAGAACTAACGCTGTCTTTGGTGAAGTTAACTGCTCTCAACAACTCTTAAAGCCTCTGCATGAAGATGCAGCATTAAGTAAAAGACTGTTACCCTTAGAGATCCCACAGACCATAGGTCCCAGCTGAACAAATTCTTATGAAACAGCAGTTTGACGGGGACAGGAGTAGATACTCAAAACCCATCGAGTACATTTGTGAGTTTGGATAAGCATGTTCGACAATGCTCTGCTGGATGGACTAGTTCTGGTGTAGTGAGCCCTGGGTGATCAGTAACTTCCATGATCAGGTTCCGGGAAAATGACTGTCCTCTCTGGTGCTACAGTTACTGCATTTCCACTGCATATATTCAAATGTGTATAAATGTAAGCACACAAAAGCATTGAAGCTTCCCAGAACCAGTGCAGTTGTGCTGATTAATTTGCAGTGATACAACAACGATTTCCTTGTGGTGGGGTAACATGGATGAGAGCATGCTAAAGTGGAGAAAAGTAGGAATTCAGATTTCTTGATTGAGACTAAAGCAATTCCTAAGCCTCTGATAAAAAGCTGAGTATATCTACCACATAAAGTCACTATTCAAAGAGGTTTCAAGGGTACAAAATACCCAATACAGAATCATAAATTAAAATAAGAATCATATATGCTGGATTTAGAAGTTCCCTCTCCTACCACTTCAAGGTCCCCTTAAAAGCCACCTAGCTTTGTCTTTATCTGACAGATTTTGTGTTTCTGCTATACACAGTAACTGATAAAAGCATTCAGACTACAGCATCTTTGTATGTGTGCCTGTGTATAAAGTACATAATTTTGTTACATCAGAAAAAAAACTAAAAATGTTAAAGCTGCCACTAACTTAGTGGTAAAAATAAAGGTACAGAAAACAAAATTTCCCAAATCAGTGCATGGATGGGAGTTTCGTGGATTGCATGCAACAAAATAATGAGCCTCCATACGAAGATGTACACTATCACTGAAATGCTTCCCCGCACAGCCAGAATGCACATAAAACCAAAGAAAACCATCATGCAGTAGGGGATTTGGATGAAGTGGAAGAGATAAGGGAGGAGATAATGGCATGTTTTTTATTATATCCCTTCTCCTCCCTCCTCAAAAACTTCTGAAAGGACACTTGGTCAAAAGTAGTAGCCCTTCTGATACCGAATATTACTCTAAATGCCTTTTCAAGTGGTAACAACAGCTCACAGATGTGAAGCATCATATAGCTGCATCAGTACATGTAACCAAAGACCTCCGTTGCAGAAGCAATGCTGCTGCAACCACGAAGAGGCTAGGGAAAATGCTGCTGGAGCTGGGACTCAATGCTAAGTATCAAAAAAATTTGAAGAGATGCAATGTCTCCACTCTTCATCAGGAAAGGCCAAAACATAAAACCGGCAGGGGGAAAGGATACAAGCCATCTGGAGTCTGTAATGAACTTGTGAGTTGTGCAACACCAGTCAGAGACACCAAGGGAGCCCAAGAAAGCTGTAGGGATGTTCAGGCCACCTTGAAAGCTCACAGTTGGACCTGAAAACTACTGAAGGGAATTTGTTAATCAAAGCCCCTCTAAATGAAAAGATGTGACAGATGAAGACTAAATCAATGACAGGGACATCTACTGCTGAGCATAGGAGAAGAGACAGAACCTGTGTTACCAGCTTTTAAATTAGCAGTAGGGAAGGAAGGTCCTTTATCTTTTGCCAGGACCATTCCTTGGCTCCACAGCACTTGCAGAACTAAGTGGTTTATAGGTACCAATTTATATATAGAAGATTTAACCCTCATTTCCTCCCCAGGACTTTGAAATATTCCTTTCTGCAGTCACTAACAAGCCCAATCTCCTCCTTGGACAGTCAGGTTTTGGCAAGTTGCAGGTAGCCTGCAATTCTGCTTTCCTCCCAGGGATGACCAAATTTTCTAGGGTTTTTTTAAGTGATGATCTACAACAGCTAAAATTATTTTATTATTTATTATTTTATGCTTTCTACTATTAAAAATATTTCACTTGAAGATAGTTATTGCCTAGCTTCTCAGGACATTTTTCAAAAAGAAAAATATTTCAGAGCAACTACAAGGTTCTACACCAAGGCAAGACAACATCAGCATGGTGGCTGGAGAGCATTGAAGGTCATTTGCCACAGCTCCAGGAGGAAGTGGTGATGCACCACACAGACATCCTATGCTCAGCCCTGCTACTGTCTTTTGCACATATTCACAATAAAAGGCCTCAAAGATAAGTCACAGAAATGCAATCTAAATGTGTAAGCAGGATGTCAAATGTACAATTCATTAAAGGCAGGTTCCTGTACCTATGATATTGATACCAAGGTACCAAGGTACTCTGGCAGCAGTAACTAAAAATGAAAGCTGGCTTAACAGTGGTATCACCTTTGACACTTCATATTCATAGATCGTACTGAAAAATGTTGTCAGCATGCCACCATCAAAGCCACCACTTCCTTCAAATTAAACTGTGATTTCTCGTTCTCTTTCCACATCAAGCAGATAGCCACTTCTGGAATTGGCTGAGATTTTAGACCTGCTCCTTCTGCCACAATGGCAAAGAGATTGGTGTGGTGAGACCGTACTGGGGAAGAGGACAAGCAGCAGCACTCGCATCTTCCTGCATCCTCTTCGTGGTCTCGCTGGAATTACTGTCTGTGCAGTTCATGTTCACTGATGGTAAGAGAGTTTTAGACAAATACGTTGCTCCTGACATCTCCAATCCAATATTTTATACCACAGAATTTGACGACAATTCAAATGCAGTTCTTGTCAACCTTCACTGTATTATTCTTGAATGACAAAAATCTTCAAGACAGAGCTTTCCAATGCAGCCAGGGTTTGAAAGGACAGTATAACAATTGCAAGATAGGCAATAACACTTGTAGTTTTATAGATACCTGCTCAACATAATAACATTAACCTTTGGTAAGAAAGTTAAAAAGCCAAACAAATTTAACATTAGGAAAGGTTAGAAAAATCAATACCACACAGCAGGAAAGAAAACAATAGATTGCATCTGATGACGATATAAGTTTGCTGAATGATGGGATGAGGCACACAGAATTAGGCTTTGGCTGTTCTGTCTTATTATAGCAGTTATAGGAGGCACATTGCTAAAGGAGGAGGAGTGTGTCAGACACACATAATAGGATTATTGAACCCTATATTTCAGACAGACACTGAAATCAGACAGGCACGGAAATGTCAATCTGAACATCTCAGCATTTCTCCCATTTTTAGAAATATTATGCATCACAGCATGTTGTGTGTTTGAAGAAAGCAGTGTGAAGGTGTCCATTCCCCCATGTCCTTATTAATCTCTTATTAAAAGAAAGTAATGTTTGTTCTTTCTCTAATCTTCCTGAGCATGACAGTATAATTAGGACAGAATATATAAAATATCCTAATTTGTACTCTGTCTCCAAGACCCTCCTATGGCAAGCCATTCAAGCCTATCTTTTGAAGCTGGTGTCTGGCTGTGCTGAGTGCACCAGTGACATCCAGCTCAGTCTTTTAACAATCCGTGTTGCACTGAGGCCCAATTTTGAGGTATCAATCTCAACACAGATGTATGTCTGCACTTTTTGTATAGTGTAAATGGCAGACACAGGAAAACTGTATATCCTCAAGTTAAAAGAGATGAAGGGACACAGCTTATAGAGCCTCTCGAAACCACAGCTCAGACAAATAAATTTTAAGGAACCTATATAAATTAAATGGTATTTCTGAACACTCTTCTTCCCCTAGACCTCACATGCCCAAACAGTAATGCACCCAGTCAATCCCAATACCTCACAGACTAGCTGAGTAAGAGCTACAGATTCACAGAACTATTTCAGTTGGAAGGGACTTGGCAAAGTCATCTGGTCCAACTTCTCATGCAGAGTAAGTTAGATTTCCTCAGGTTGCTCAAGGCCCTTTCCAGTCTAGGTTGAGCATCTCCCAGGATGGAGACTCCACAGCTTTTCTGGGCAACCTCTTCCAGTGCTTGACCATTCTCGTGGTGAAATTTTCTTTCTCAGTGTCAAACTGGGATCTCCTGTATTGCAAATTGTGATTGTTGCTTCTTTTCCTATCCCTGCTTACCTTAAAGAAGAGACTAGTTCTTGTCTCCTCTCTGCCCTCCCATTAGGAAGTTGAAGACAACAATATGATCTCCCGTTCACCTTTTCTTCTGGAGGCTGAACAAACCATTTTCCCTCAGCCTTTTCTCATGCACCATGTGTTCTAGACTTCCCTAACATACATTTCCCTTACTAGCACTACAGGGTAAGCAATATTTCCAGCTCAGAGAGCCTGAAGTGGTCAGTTAGCAGCAAGGAGGTAGAGAGTTCCTAGTTCTCTCTTCTTTTTAATGTACATTTCTGGCCCCAGAGAATTTAAGTCATTTCACCCCTCTGGTATCCTCTTCCACTTTTGCCCACTTGGAGAATAACCCCAAACCTCCACATTCTTCATATACTAGCTGCAGTCACCTGAATGTTATAAACCCCCAAACATTTTCACACCCAAATATGCAGACAAGTATTTAGACTCTGAATTGGACGCAATGCAGTTGATACTGAAAAGCAACTGTAGGAGAAAGCATATATGGATCCAAGCAAAGTTCTGCTCTAGCACTTTGAACAGAAAGGGACCACAGGATCTGACTGCAGGTCTTGCACCAGGCCTGGCCAAGAAGATAAATATGTGACTATATAATCAAACAAGTTTAACAGATGACAGGCATTATGTTTTACCACCTTGTCTGTAATGGAAGGTGGTGTTGTGAGACCAGAGTATTCAGTCAGTATTGGAAAGAAAAAAAACCTAGTGTGGGAAACATTTCTTGCAGAGGGGGCAGCCACCCAGACAGTGGTCATCTTTATGGTTGGCCCAGTGTTTCACAGCTGATCCAAAACAACTCTCCCAGAATGGAAACCAGTCTAGCAGGGGGTAAAGATGGAGCAGACTAGAATGTCATGCAAGGTTTCTGACAACATTTAAAGAGACAAGATTGGAGAAAGAAAGACAGAGCAAGAACATCTAGCTTGAGCTACTGATAGGCATAAAAGCGGCATAGATTTCTACAGGCCATAAGTTACTGGAGAATGATGTAGTAAGATGGCACCAAAACTACAGAGCTGGTTTATCTCTATGAATTACAAACCAGCAGGAAATTAGTGAATTGAATCTTTTTGCACTTTGGGAGTAGGATGCAAGTATGGAAGGCAAAGCAGTTAATTTCACTGATTTCTTTTGGGAGTTTCAAACACTGTTGAACAACAAGTATTGAACAGCTTTGCTTTTGATCAGCTTAACTGTATGAATTGCCTTTTGGTTTTTGTAGTTGAGAACATAACAAATATGTGTAATTACTGAAAAATATTTTGGATATTTAAATAGTAAAAAATACATAATTAAGTGAAATGCATTTTCTTTCAGTTTTTGGACTCAAATTTGGCTGACTGCTTGGCATCAGCACAAAGCGAATACAGTACAGATTGCTTGGCCCTCAGTTCTGGGGTGGATGATGTTTTGACTCGTCCAATTGCACATTAAGTGGTGCTGCCATTCAGATTAACTAAAAGAATTTATTAATCATGCTGAAGCATATGCACTGGAAGCCAAATAACTGAAATCCACACTCAACTGAAAGCCCCATTACTGAAAAACAAACCAAGAATGTTGAATTTTGACCATCATTTCTAACCTTATATAACACCACTTGATTTATTAAACAAGTACTATCTGATGGTGTGAAACAAAGCCAGTAAATATATGTAAACATATGCACACCTCCACAAACCAAAAGCTACATGAACTTGTCAAATTTGACAAGCATTAAAAAAAAAGAAGAGCTCTGTAGTTGAAACTTTGACTGCAACAGCTGCAGCCTCTCCTCCCTTCCCCTATTTCTATTTTGATACGGTCTTTTTCAAAGTAAATAAAATGTTTCCTGTTTTGTTTTTAATGAGGCAGCATGTGGCTTCTGGTGGAGGATAGCTTTTTCTACCATACTTTTGATGTTGAGACAGCAGCAATGAAAGAGTTGTTCTGCATTAATTAGGTTGCCCCTTTCAAAAGAAAAGTCTATTGTTCGTGAAATCATGGCTATTACCTAAAGTGAACGAAATATGAGTCTGTTTAGTTGGTATTTGACCAAGACCAAAGAAAGCCAACATGCCTTCTTTGCCACCTATAACAACCTGGAAAGCAGAAAACCAAAGGTTTCTAAATCTAAGAAACCAAACCCAAGAAAAACCCCTCACAAATTTAAACAAAAACCAAAAGCCAAGCCAACGAACAAAACCCAAACAGCACAGCTAACATTCCATTTGCTGGATAAATTCCCAGTATTTATCTGTAGTGGATAAAATTCTTCTGATTTATTAAGTTTGGTGAATGAAAGCAAACATCTTAAATATTCGGCCACAGGTCAGAAATTGGAATAAAATACACGTCATTGCAACACCTTTCTCAGAAGACTACTAACATCTTTTAAAACTTTTAAATAACCAAGCAGAAAGGTAAAAGTGTTGCATGAGACAGCTGAGGTAGAAAGGTCTGTCAGGAGCTGCAGTCTCATATATACAACCCGTATCTCTCCATACCCATTTCTGGCATTTAAACGCTAGACCTACATTTGTACATCCCTTTGCAACCCAGACATGTTATTTCTCCAATCCAATGATTAAAACTGAGCACAGCACAGCAGTGACAGCCACCTGCTATTTTTGGATCTTCTCTGAAATTTCCCTTATGAGCCCTTCCTTGTCTGAAAAACAAAGGTTCAGAGAGAGGAGTTTTAATTGATGGTCAGGCTCCCTCTGCAATCAGTACTGAGAAAAGCTTTTGTCTACCAAGCTGATTAGGCCCTTTGTATCCTAACCGATTGCTAGAACTGATTTCAGTACCTTGCTTTTCTTGGAAAATAACATGGAAACAGGAATTACTACTCTATCTGTGTGCATTTATGTATGAAGATATGAGGTAGCTTGCATAAGGGAATCAGAGCGCTGGAACAGCACAAGTCTGACAGAAGGGAAGCACGTGCCACTGATTGTAGGCAGTGTGAGCCTCTACCCAGTCGTGTAGTTGACTTGGATGCACTTTGAACAGAGACGAAGAACTATAACATTTCTAAAAGGCTGTAACTACACTTAAAACCATATTAAAACTAATACTTATTTTTGGCACTCACACCAATGACAATGCAAATAAGTCAAGCACTCTCCTGAAATAAAGCAGGAAACAGAAAAGCTGCCCCGATCACAAATCCCATGCCTCACAAAGCTGAAGAAATAGGACATGCAGTATTCCTTGCAATTCAGCCATTTGAGATAGCTTTTATGAGGTGGGAGGGAGCAAGAGAGGCTATCTGCATTTCAAACCCCAAAATACTTTATGCACAGTAACCAAACAGGTTCTTTATTTTAGTTTTTTTTGTGGTTTGTTTTGGTTTGTTTCTTTTAAATTAAAAGGGCTTTAGGTTAACAGCTTTTTCTTTTAATCACATAGGATGACAGACACTTTAAAGAACTAATGTTAATAAGCAGACACTGTACTTGAATTGACTTCAGTTCTTTGCTAATTCTCAGGATTCACCTCAAGGTAAGAAAAACAAGGAGAAAACAGCAAGGGTTGTACTGGGGCGCTTTCAAGGATTTGGGTTGGCAAATTTTAGCCAGCCTAAACACTATCTTAATATGATCCTTCGCCAGCAATCTAGGGACACAAGAGCACTGAGAGTGTGAAAAAAGCATAGAAAATAGCAAAAGAGATGACTAGTACAGCTAGTCCATCTCTCTCTCTTGCATTCAGACATGCTTTATGCACGAAAATTCTTGTTCCTTAGCTAGTATCTACCAATATGTCCTTAGTTTCAGAGATTTGTAATTGATCTGAAAGGAATTTGGATTGTGAGAGTGGAGCTGCATCTCAGATATCGATCACTGGACAGAATTAATTGAGACCAGGCCCCAAATGTGTGCTATGCTCACAAAAAAAGTACTTTCTTACACAAATCTGTCTACATGTACAAGATGTGTATAAAGGGATTAAAAGATTTTGATTACCTAAAGACAGCAAACTGAAAAAAGAAATATCCTCCTATTGTGGATAAAACTCTATAAAGTTTGTGCTAGTGATACAAATCAGTAGCTCATTTTTCTTTTTGGTATTGGGGTATTAATGAAAATAGCAAGATTAGTCCCAAGACTGATCCTTCAGGAAAGTTACTGATTACTTCCCACTGCTTGTTAGTTTTCTTATGAACAATTGCCTGCCTTTAATTTATGTATTAAGTTCTAACTTGTCTAGGTATGTGACTAGATAATACTCTTTTTTTTCCTTGTTATTGTTCTGTCTGATAGTTTCCAAAATGTCACAGTCTGAGCTGTATATAAAAGCTGTAAGTCACAAGGAATAGAAGAACTTTCTGTAGGGGGAATTTATTCATTGTCTAGAATACCCCATCATTTCAGGATCATTTCATATAGATGAAAAGGAGAATGCTAGACTATACATATCCTTTGCCCAATTCGGTCAGCTTCTGTGTTCAACATTTTAAATGATATGCCTGGCCTCTCTTCCTCCTCCTCCAGTTTTAAAATCTTCTTTCCAGTCATATTTCTCCTTTTCTATGAAGGGAATGGCTAATTTAAATTTATGGATGTCTCCTTTGCTTTCTCTAGGCAGATCTGAGACATGCAGATAATACAACATTTCCGATATGTGCTGGTGCCTGAGAAAGGCAGCAGGTTTATATCGCTAAAAACTGGGTATCTCCCAACACTGCTACACCAGGTCTACATCCTGCTTATATATTTATAGGATACCAGAAACAGTAATGCAGAGTGAAGTTAATATTTGTTGTAAACCATACATACTCCACATTAACTACAGGCAGAAAATTAAGGCATAAAAGAGATGTTGCTTTTGGGAAATAATTGGAGGAAAGTTCCTACCTGTCCCATGCTTGAGCAGATTCTCATGTCAGAAATACCAGTGTTGTAAAGGGTTCCAAAGTCAAAGGGCATATTGGTATTTATTTAGCTGTAGTGTTGCGTACTGAACTGAATCTTATGGGTCCAAGAATTATAAAGACTGAATAGATTTAGCAAATGCCTAATCTTCATGTAGACCAGTGGAAACAGGTTTTCCAAATTCAAAATTAAATTAAATTAAATTGTCTGTATTTCAACAAGTGATACTGCAAAGCCAACAGCAATGAAAATAAATAACAACAACAACCACCAACACCTAGCTTTACAATCCTTTTCGATCAAAGATCACCAAACCATCTAGGAGCGATGAACACAAGTAATTGATATGCTGACATTTTGACAGACATAAGGGAAAGCTCAGGAAAATTAAACCACTGCCCAGCAGCATCACTACTTCACCACTACATCTCTAGCAAGCGTTCCACTGAGTATGAATGCATTTCCAAGTGAAATTCAGGATATTTGATGTATTTCCACATAACTGAGGTAAATTCTTGAATAATAAAAGGTCACATCATATTCATATAGTTGCTGAATTTTTTATTTGTGGAGGGCTTATGTTACTCTGAATTGAAATGTGAGGGTTCTGAACAAACATTCAGTCCTTAGGTCTAAGAACACTTGGTTATTTGGTGAACTGGAAACCAGTTTTATCTTCTAGGCATACTTCAAGGCCTGTTTTTTCAATAGGCAGAGGTTGCAGGTTTAGAAACAGAGAACACCTTGCATTTGGGCTGTACATCCTTCTCCCCATCTCTCTTTTCCACATGATACATCAACAGCTACTCAGGGGACTGTTCAATTAGATAACGCAATATCCAGCGTACTGTTCACATTTCACATGTGAAATGCTTCAAGCTTTCAACAGATGTCAAATATTACATCAAACAAAATAAATAATGTGCAGCCAACTAACAGCAATGACTGCAAGCAACACAGAGCTTTGCAATAAAAGATTTTGCATTGGCATACCCTAGGTCTCTCCTAGTAGAATATTCCTTTGCTTCATGTAGCGATAGTGATTTCTGAAGTGCACGAGTGCCACTTCAAGCTCTCCGTAGAGATAAGCCAGAGTCTCTGGCAAAGGCAAGCTAACACAACATGAGAGACAGGCATTATGAAAGGCACTACGCCGTCATCCTCTTGTTCTAACAGGGTTTGTTCAGAACTCACTCCACTCACCATCCTGTGCACTGTGTTTAGTCACAGTCCACTGGATAGGTTCTATTTTAAGGGATCTATGTGCATCTCCAGAAAGCAGGGGTCCCAGTCTGATCTCTATTAATGCTATAGCGTGTGCCTTAAGTGAATTACCCTGAACAGACATCTACGTGCAAGATCAGATCCCATGATCTTCTCCAACATGACTGAGACCAGAATTTGGCCTCATAAATCTATTGTTGACAAAGGGCAATGGAACAGTCAGGCCACATTCATAATTCAAAATACAAGCCGCAGCCATTCGTGCAAAGAGCTGTAGCTGGTTTGCAGGAAGCAAATGCAGCAAAAAAGCGGAGTTACATACTGCACTAAAATACGAATGCAAGTGTCAAAAGGAGCTGGGTGCACACACAAGGGCAGACTGGCCTAACAGACTATCTGGAACATGCAAGGATGTAAGACAAGCCATTTCCTTGACTACTGTCTAGACAAAGCATAAGGCTCAGGAGCACCCTGCTGTGCTTTGAGCTTCCCATCAGTTATACAGGCTAACATGACTGCTGTGTGAACCTGACCTAACATCCATTGATACAAATACTCAAGACAGTAAGGCACAATATAAAAATTCCGTAATGCCCTATTCTAACACATAATCACATCTGGGAGCGTCTCCTTTTCTGCTTTCCTTCATTCTACCCATCCTCTATTTTAAACTACTGCTGTTAGAAAGAAAATAAAAAAGATATCAAGACCTGCTTGTGCATTTTGATCAGAAATCTG
>VXBL01002476.1:187538-216975 GCA_013400195.1 Aramus guarauna | reverse complement strand
AAAAAAAAAAGCTGTGAGAAGAGACATCAGAAGCTCAGCAGGGATATATGTGCCCTTTTTGAAGGGGCAATTTTAAATTTTTTTTAGCTCATGCAAGTCTTCCACACATTGATTATTTTGACTGAACCTTGCCTGAGCTGCACGTCTGAAGCAGATCCATGTGGTGATCCATATTTGGGGATATACTCCCCCAAATTCTGAAGTTTTCAGAATATTTAGCTCTTTTCCAGCTGGGATTTGCAGACAATGGTTGAGTCTCTACCATAGTCAATGCTGTGATTGCAAACTGGAGTGGACCTAACCAGACTCTAGTGGGCAACAAAGCTCAGGCGAGGCTCTACCTGAAAGCCTCTGTCTTCTCCAGTGGGTTTTACAGTCTAAACAGATCCAGTGGTCAATGTGCTCAAATGGTCAATGGCTCAATGTCCAGATGGAGACTGGTGACAACTAGCGTCCATCAGGGGTCTGTATTGGGATCATTACTGTTTAATATCTTCATCAATGACACAGACAGTGGGATCAAGTGCACCCTCAGCAAGTTTGCCAATGACACCAAGCTGAGTGGTGTGGTCGACAAACTGGAGGGAATGGATGCCATCCAGAGCAACCTGGACAGGCTTGAGAAGTGGGCCCAGGTGAACCTCATGAGTTTCAACAAGGCCAAGTGCAAGGCCCTGCACGTGGGTCAGGGCAACCCCTGGTATCAATACAGGCTGGGGGATGAAGGGATTGAGAGCAGCCCTGAGGAAAAGGATTTGGAGGTACTGGTGGATGAAAAGCTGGACATGCCCTGGCTATGTGCGCTTGCAGCCCAGAAAGCCAACCATATCCCGGGCTGCATCAAAAGAAGTGTGGCCAGCAGGTCGAGGGAGGACTCTCGTGATACAATGGGAGGGGTGAAACACTGAAACGGGTTGCCCAGAGAAGTAATAGATGCCCCATCCCTGGAAACATTCAGGGTCAGGTTGGATGGGGCTCTGAGCAACCTGATTTAGTTGAAGATGTCCCTGCTCATTGCAGGGTGTTGGAGTAGATGACCTTTGAATGTCCCTTCCAACCCAAACTATTCTATGATTCTAAATGCTGCTCCTGGGAGGCCAACTAACTAGTTCACAACTAGATAGGTTTTCCCAATGACCTAGTTCACAGCTAGGTAGGTTATGTCTGCACTGAGCAGGCACAGAACAGCCCTATGAGCAAATCAATGCCAGACCTTACTCTACCACTCAAAAGTCTCTCCCTGCAAAGCAGTTTCAAGCAATGATGAACATCAGTGACTGCCCTTTAACCCATTCTGTTAAAAGATGTCAGACATTTCTGAAGGTACAAGGACACTTGCAAAGAAAACATTTTCCAAACGTTTTCCAGGTCTGGATTTGCTGCGAGAAGGCAAGTAATACACTAATTGGATGATAAAACATGGAGATTAAACTCACCTTTTCAGTCATCCCGTCCATCTTTCTAAAGAAAGTTTTTCTCCATTACACACTCAGTGTTGTGTTCAGTTTAATTAAAAGATTTTTCAAGCCTCAGAGGTATCACTTCTTTCCAGCAGAAACCTGTACCACACCACAACAGATCCTGCTAGGTGTTTCTCCTGGTATTTATCAAAATCTTTTTTTATGCAGCCATATCCCCTCTTGCATGTAGGAGTTACACAAGTACATATCCCCAGTCCATGCGATGCCCAGTAACACTCACTCTCTCTCCCAATCTTTCTACACGCTCATGTTTCAAAATCCCTAGCATCCAGAGAGAGAAAACATAAAACTGAAGCCTATAGACAAGCAATACCTGTGGTATATGCAAAGCAGCCTTTCTCTACTGACAGAAGGCATTAAAGCTGCTCTCCTTTTTTGCAGGAACTCACTGTGCTTTTCCTTACACAATGAGATGGCAGTCCTGTGCCTGAATTGGACCACAAAAATTATTTTTGAGAGATTTTGCTTTTCAAGCTGCAGATCATATTCTAAATGTCAACAGATTCCAGTACAGACACTTAACAGTTGTCCCTTAAACAAGCAAAAACTCCCCCTACACCTTTCATCATTCCATGTCTGCCTAATTACTAGTTGTCCACCCATGGCATCTGGAGACAATGCTCTACTTTTACTATTCATCGCAAATTTGTCACCTTTTCACCACTCTTTGGTTTTGTAATCCACATCCAAAAGAATCAGAAGGAAATTGTCTTGCTGTCAAGGCACTGGGACAGCATTCGTCGGTATGGGTTCAGCCACTGATGCTGCCATGGGAATCCTGCAGGATCTGGGCAGGCTGTCAGCGTACAGCCCCACAGTCAGGTTCGGGCACTAAATGGCTCCTAGCTTCTGTGGGCGTATGGCTTTGATTTTGGCCTCTTTCCTTCTCAGTCCCGCAAGTGTGCAATAAATTAATACTTCTAGCATGCGCTGTGAAAATAATTGAATAAGCATTCAAGAGGTAGTCTATATGGCAACCAGACCCATCCTGATACAGACACGTAAGGTAGTCATAATCCTCACCAGATAAATAACTACTTAAGGCAAACACCTACCTCTCCTCACAATTTTTGAAGACATAGCCATGTATGAACATCCGTGCTTTTCCTATATTAAAGTTCTTTAAATACTTAATTTCTTCACCTTGACTTTTACAGAAAAAAAATAAGTTAGCATAAAAAGGTAGCAATTGTCATCTATTCTGCATCCCCACTTTAACCATCGTAGAAGCTTTTTCTTCCTTTGGAAATTGAAAGACTAAGCGCTCTAGAATTACATGCTGTAACAAGTAAAAATAAAAATACCGCAAGAGAGGAAGTATACTGCTCGCTTATTTTTTCATTTGAATGAATCACATTGGAGACCCACAGTGGAAATGGTTTTGCAGCAGACTTAAGGCAAAAGCTGTTTTTCTGATCAAATTATATTATTACTATGTGAAGAAGATAGTTATTTAATATGTTTTTCATGTAAACTTGAAGAACCACTGTTACACTTCTAGATATTTTATGTGAAGTCAGTACTTTTATTCCCTAGATACTTTAACTCTTACTGACTTTTTGTGCACATAATGCAAATGAAATTCAAAACTGCAGCTTTCAATCAGATAGTTTTTTGAATGTGACAGTCTAATGCTAAAATTGGTACCTGAATGCAGTCTAGTGGAATGAGAAATACATTGTTTTTAATGGATTCACTGGAAAAAACCCACCCTAAAACTACTGTGATCAATCCATTGAAATGATTAAGCAAGTAAAAGTTTTGGCTAGATTGTTAGAATGGAAGTAGAAGAGAACTACCACAGACCTTGGTAAGAATATACCATTCAGGAAAAACTTTGTGTTCGGCAAGTTTTGCAAAAGATCGTAACATATCTCTTCTAACAGTAGGAGCATTTTCCTTCATTCTTTCAAAGATCAGCCAAAATTTTGCTAATAGTAAACTTCAAACAGTGCTATAGCACCAGACATTTTCATTAACTACTAATTTGTTCCAAATAATTTGGCGGAGAGTGAACAGAGCTCATTTTAAAATGAGCTAAGATTATCATGTGCAAGAAGAAATACAATCCCTCATTCAAGAAGGATTAGTAGGTCACTGTAAATAACATCTGCACACTTACTGTAAATCATTTTGGTGACAGAAGGTACTGCCATGCAGTCTGATCAACATTACCAATGAAGCACAGCCAATTATTTTGATATGTTTGTATGACAGATTGCTGTTATTATTCAACATTAGGATGTTTGATGTAGTTGCATAGAGCTGCCATCCCCCAAACTTCTTGTTTTGTGCTCTCAAAAAAGCATCTCTGCAAAAATTAAATTGAGGTGAGAAACAGGGATGAGGGTTTTCTTTCACTTACATCATGTAAAGCTCAACATCAAGCCACATCTCTTAACTTCCAGCAATCTGTAACTCATCTTGAAATCTATACAAACTATCTTGTGCCATACCTTCAGCACCTTCCATCACCACCAGTGTCTGCAACCGGAACTCAACATCTGTACTTTGCATGATGCAACACTGAATCAAGCCTCCTCCTCCTGCGGAGCTGGAATAACCAGGAGCAAGATCTCCCTTTGCTTCAGGAAAATATGCCATTTTCTCCAAGGTTTTTTGAACACCCGATAGCTATTTAATACTGAAATCACCTATCACCTTGAAAATCTCCAGTGACTTGAACAGAAGTTAATGACCTGAGAGGATATTCCTGCTGCACCACCCAGCTCTCACTTCTTCCTCTTCCATTCCAAATATTCAATTATTTGATTTCCCATGTTTCAACTCACTAACCACTTTTCTAGATTTCTAGCTCAGAAGCAGAAATAAAGACAGTATAAAACGCAAATTGTGAGGAAAGTAGCAACCCATCGCTCCCAAGTGTAGCCTTTCCCTATTCACTAGTGACCCATTCCTCTTCTTCAAAACTTAGTTTCTCTGCCCAAACCTTTTGGTCAAAAAACTGCTTCAGACAGGATCCACTGTGTCAGCACCTCAGCCCTGCAGCTGAGCCATAGCAAAGGCCAGTCCCTTTGTAGGACAACCACATCCCAAAGCAAAGCAAGGCAAAACAAAGCAAAACAAAACAAAACAAAAATATCACCGTGAGGAAAGCCATACTCTGCCCCGGCTTGCAGCTGAATGTGGTCCCTCCAGCTACCTTTCCGAGTTCCTCACGTCGGCCCCCCTGGCCTGACAAGCAGCCAGGGTAACTGGGCTTCCCATCGCCAGCTTGCTCTGTCACCAACAGCAGGAGAGACACTCAGCCTCCTGGTCAGCTCTGAAATAAGCCCACGTTTTTAATGCTTGGAAGACGTCTCCAACTTGACGTTATCGGAAGAAACAACTGGATGGAGCAGACTGAGCTAGATGCTGATTAGTACCATACTGAACCTGTACATCACAGTACAAGGAGGGGGAAATGGAAGAACACATATACACACATATACACTACGTAACCCCTGAGGATCTCCTTTACTCAGTTTTTCCTAGTGACTGAAAGGAGATTTAAAGCATGAATCAACTCTCAAGAAGTAGTGAATGATGCAAGCCCACAACCTGTGGAAATAATACAGGGAAGGCAAGAGTCCTTGACCAGTTTTTGAAAACCTCTGACAAGGCATCTTGTGTTGGAGAGAAAACAGAGCCTTCACCTAAACGGGGAGCACAGCCCCCCTCTGGAATTGCTCTTTTCAAAACAGAGTGGGGGCCAGGGGAGGGGTGGGGAAGAAAATGACCTAAACATATGGGGCTCACAGGTACTGTGACACCACAAACGATAATAAAAACATCATACATTTGACTTCTAGATTAAGCACAGGGATGTACAACGAAATAAAGCAAAAGGGACAAGGGAAAAAGTATTCAGAAATACATGGGCATGGATCAATGAGTTAATAAATTGGTCTAGCAAGGTTGGACAAAGGTTCCTTGCAAGGCATCCCTGATAAAATGAAATTGCTCATGATAGTCTGTATTATCCCATTTCCTGTAACTGTGCCTTATCCTTAAACTAACATCATCCTTTCCTCTGTTATTGATTTATCTTAGGCCATCCTTCTTCTGTACAGAGATGCAAAATAGCACTGACAGGATTAAATCCAGCACCTGCTTTTAAGTAAGCTATTAGTAAAACTCTGGGGAGGTGGGGGGTTGGGGGAGGGGGGAACAAACACTGTCTATTTGATTGCACCACAACAGTAGCTTTTCTTGCTCAGTAGTATGCTTACAGAGATGGCTTTTTCAGCTGAAAAATTAATCACAGCAGACTTTATTACTTCCCATACTACAGAACGATAAAGATGACTAGTGGAATAATTACACAATGCTATAATTACACACAGCAACCAATTGTCAAGGGCATGGCAATGCTCTGGAAGTACTGTGAATTCTAAACATTTTGTGTATTTCTCAAGCAGTTGTTAAGGGCTTTCCTGTATTGATGATTGCCAGCCTACAACCTACAAGCACATGACAAATGAAACCCAAATGCACAAGCAGTGCTCCCTCCATGCCAGCTCTGTGCAGAATTATTGCAGACACCTTTCCGTCATGTTCGGAGGCTTGGGAGCACGGCAGGTCATGCTGCAGACACGCTTGGATCAATCAGGATAAAGACATCCCGGGGACACCTAATCAAGTTGGCCTCAAAGTTGGAAACAAAGCCCATGCTGGCAGGGGAGGCTGGGAAGAAGAGGGGAAAGGAGGAAAGACAAGGAACATTACTAGTGACTTTGAGAGAATTTAGCCAGAGGCACTAAGCTGGAAAGCCTACAGTAAAACCAGAAACCAGAGATGTTGGACAATTGGTTCTGGAACCAGCATAGCAAGGAAACGTTGTATTTCATTGGGCAGAAATTAAAACAAAAAAGAAACTACCCACAGACATACATCTGATTTCTTTCATTTTCTCTCTTATCTTCCCTTTGACTCTATAACCATGTCCTGTCTTCATTGACAAAAATGCATTCCCTCTTTTTGCACTGTATTTCTACAATACCCGTCAAAAAGGTAACATAAATAATAAATAGCAATAAAATATCAATCATCACTACAGGCTTGTAGCCCACTCCATAACCACAAACTGGACATTTGATGTGGAAGTTGCTTGATATAGAAGGACAGAAGAGAGAGCAGATAAAAATCTGCATCTGTCTACAGCAAAGATGCATCTCTACTTCACTTAATTCCGAGTACAATCCTTTCAGGATACTCATACAGACTAATCAGCTTAACGTATCTGTAGACTGTCCTGTATGATGGATTGTCTGAATTTCTTACCTAAAATTTGCATTAAACACAGTGGCTGGTTTGTCTGGAGGACAAACAGGAGATTTGATCTGAAAATTTTGTTTGCACTTTTTGTAGTTCAAAGGCACAAAGGTTTCAAGTTCCACTGAAAAGCACACATTCACTGTAGTAGTCGCTCGCCTGAATTAGTAAATTTAGTTAACTGAAAAGTGAACTTCAGCTCTGCAAGTATGAAGATTCTTATTTTCCATGAAAAATCCAGTGTTACATCTTACAATGCGCATACCAGCAGTTGGAAAAATGTAAGTCCATTAATTAAAAAAAAAAATGCATACACTTTAACATTGTTGGGTTTTTTTAATATTTAAAAAGCAATGCCTAAGACCTGAATCTATGAATCAGATCTACGTTGATGCAAAAATTTCAGACATGTGCTTTTGCTCTATTAATTCTAGCTTTTGCTGTATTCTTTAGAAATAACCAAGAGGTTTATCAGATTCTGGGGGAAAATCCTGGAGCAGTGTTTGTGGCAATAATCAACTTAATTTTCCAATACTGAAAAGGAACATTGGTATCAACATTCAAATTAGGCCCATTTTTATCCTACAATATTTAACAAGATTTAATCTATCAATTGTCAAATTAACCAATAAAGTCATTAAAATGAAATACACACTCTCTCCACAACAGATGCAAATCACATCAGGTCATATTAAACTGGCTATTAAAAACATGCAGAAGAAAAATAACCCAATGATTGTAAAATCCACTTTTGCCTCCAGACTATTTATTATTGCAGATTAAACAGGTTTAAAAAACAAACAAACAAAACAATCACCTGCACTGTTTATGTTTAATGATTAGAATTACAACTTGAAAACCATATGCCTGGATTCTGTTCTTTAGAGTCAAGCTGGTTTCACCAAGGTCACAGAAGCATCTAAACTGATGATCCAAAAAAGAAAACAAAAAATTATCTTATAAAAGAAAGGCTCTTTCTCAGTAGGTTGACATGATCAGCTCAACCCAGAAAACAGTGGTGTTGGTGTTCTTGAATGATATGACACATTTACCCACCCAGACATCTCTGTCTAAACATGCTTTTAGTCAGATTATTAATTTTATACATCTTTTTATTTTTCTAGAAAATGGTGAATAATGCCTCTCATTCATCGCATGATCAGGTTTTGGTGGTTTTCCTTTTTTTCAAATCAAGCTGCTTTCAGATGGAAATTGGAATCAAATTAAAACGCACACAATCACCATTTCACATTTTTAAAAGCAATGAAAGTTTTTCATTAAAATCTAGGACAGGCAGGATTGTCCTGTCTCATCAAATTCAATCCAGTGCTGCCACAGGAAATACCCCGTGAAATACTGCTCATAAACTTTCTACCGTTCATTTTAAAATCACTCAGGCTACTTCTTCCCTGACAACTATCTCCTGGAAGGTTCATTCCTCCAATGGATAACAGCACACTTCTAATTTGCAGCTTGATTTTATCTGAATGGATCTTAAATCAATATTATTTTTTATCTTCTCCAATCCTAGCATTTAGCCCCTTTACATATTTGTTTTACTTTAATTTCATTAGACTAAACAAGACAAGCTCTTTTTGTCCTTTTTCATAAAAGAGGCTGTTGAGCTCCTTGCTCATTTTAGCTGACATTTTTTGAGCCTGCTTCAGCCTTCAGGTTCATGTGTTTTGGAGACGGGTTATCAGAGTCGCACATGGTATTCCAGGGGTGGCATCAAAACCTTCTGCAGTGACACTGAAAGAGATCCTACTGCTTTCTGCGCATCCTTCCTGCATCAGGGCACCATCTTTGCTCCTGCTGCTACCCTATTGAGAAGGGAGAACACACATTTCCAGTGTCATTAAGACTGTATCTTCTCCTGCACATGCGATTGTGAGCCTGAGCTGGGATATTCGGAAATTGGGTTTCCTGACCCTGCTTTTGTGTCCAAACCAGGATGCTAACAGGAGGGTTAGCAGGCTTGTCGTCCAGCGTGTAGCTGTCACCTTCTGATAACAACAGTGATTTTCACTTCCATGTTCTCCTTCCCATTAGCCAGTGTGCTTTTCCTCAACTTCTACTCTGTTCTCTTTCCCAAAAAACTTAAGACAGGTATCGTTTTGCCATGGAGTGTAGTGAGATGCTGATCTTAAATACCTATGGCTCAGTTTGACCACTTCACCTTGTGGCATTTTCTAGGTAACTTAAGTGCCTATTACGACACACAGAGCTCACAGAAGGAAGCTTTAACTCACTTGCATGTTTTGACCTTCGAAACAGTATTTTTGCTGATCAGCCCTCTTTCCTTGCCCTGCCCTCCTCCTCTCGCACACTTCACAGTGTTAATTTCCTTTCTGAAATATTATTTATATTTTAAGTCTTTCTGGTCTATCTTTCACCTTTTCTTTATGAACCAGTTCCAGGCTGAAGTTTAAGACAAAAAGAGTGGAAATCTGCCTTTTCTTCATTTAATGCATAAGCTCCTATACAGATGGCCTTCTGTTCTCAAATTCTCGAGGCTTTCCCCTTTTGAAGTACAATTATATAAGATTTATTAAAAAAACCCCAAAACTGAAGTAGAGCACAGATCTCACAGACTTTCTGTTCATCTCCACAGTTCACAAGTCAACTTCAGATCTTTCCACCCAAAGTTATTTTTGCCCCTCAAATCTACCAGATATTTACTGTCTACCAGAACTACACTGAAAATACCACAACTACTTATTTTTTCAGAGACTGTATGCTGAAAAATTATCTGCCACCCACCAGTCAGGTATGCCTGGGTTTTACCACGTAAATAGCACTTTTTCCCCTCATGCCCAAAAACGTGAACCCAAATCAGCTTTTGTTCACAGTTTCATCATAACCATACAAAGTTATTTCACATTAACCTTTATTTTTTATTCCTACTATTCCTGATCAGTGCATGGCTTGTAATATTTCTCTTCTACCCTTCCCTGCCACTTTGCCATTTCCGGTAAAGCTGTAAAAATCTATTTGCATACCAATAACAATTGTTTTAGTTCTTCTGTCTTTCTGCTGAGGTTCTTGTACATTAGTCAAGAGCATTTCAGTTACTCCTCACTGACCTTATCCAATTTTCTAGCTGGGTTACGTATGTTGTCCAACTACGGCTCCAATCCATATTAAAATGTACTTCCCTCCGTTCCACGCTCTAACCCCCAGTTGTGTCTTTATCCTCTACTAAATGAAGCAATCTTATATGCTACGGAGACATAAATAAGCTTATCTAACTGTATTTTGCATTCAAAAGTGAATTGACTTACTGGACGCACGTGGTTGAACTCAGTAGCTAGAGATAACATTGATCGTTTCTCATCACCAAGCCCTTCTGCACTTTATGAATAGTACTTATCATCATCTCATACCTTATTTTTATTCATACACTGAAAGAGAAAATAAACCATTCTACTTTTTTTCAAACCTAAGCACTGAACTGAAGTCAAATGACTACAATAAAATAATAATAATAATAAAAAAAAATCTCTGACTATACAGTAGACCCCTATCAAAAGCTGCTTTAGTTTACCCTAGCTGCAAATGCTTATCTAATAACGTGGCCAGTTCTGTCTATTCCCCTTAAACTTTCAGCTGTTCATACTTTTAAAATCTTCTTTATTTAGTTTGAATGATTTTAAACTAAATGGAGGAATTGTTAACAAAGTGTCACAATCTTCATTTTAATTAGGTTTACTTTCAAAAACAAAATGCATTAATTTAGTGGAATATAGATCCTGTGTTTCCATCTTGCAAATCAGGTTTTGGATTTTTGTTTTTAAATTTGCGTTTGCAATACATGAGGTAGCTGCTAAATACTTATTAACCACTGAAAGGTACGTAGAGGACGCTATGTGTTTCTAAAATGGTTGCTCACAGCAGTGCCTGACCAGCAGACTTCGAAAACTGCATTATCTGCCAACACAGCAACTGGAAGAGAGCTCCTGTCTCATCACGCTGCCTGCAGTCCTAGGTAACTACAACCTGAACGCTCTTCCACTGAATCATCAAAGACCAAAGATGGGCTTCCTGCACTCAGGCACATAATTTGGGGTTGAAATGACTGCGATTGCATAGCCTCATCAATAATATCACTTTCAAGGACAAGCAACCATTTAGAAAGCACGCCTATGTATTGTTCCGTGACCACACAGCTCATTATTACATGAATACATTTAATTAATGAATTTCTGAAGATGCAGTTTCAAAGACTGGCTCTCCTGTCATGTTTTAATTCAGATTTTTGGGTCTAACTGTGATGCTCTTACTTTGTTAATAACTCAGACAAAATTCTTAGTAAGAAAGCTTAGGTGCATTCATTTTAAACAAGTGAATCATTTAGAAGTAGGAAGGAAAAACGAGATAAGAAAGTTGTATGGCTTGCTGTGGGAAGAAATAAATGATTTATTGACAGATAACATGATAGGAAGGCATTGTCCCTTATATTACCTTCTGTGCAACTTCTTTGAAAGTGAATTTAACTAAAGGAGAGACAACATAAACACCAGTAAGATGATTTAGGGATGGCTCATCTTTACAAAATTTTCTGAAATTTATCAAACCATATCAAATTTAACCTAACCCTTCAAAGCATCTTGAGTTTGCCACAAAAAGTGTATCACATAAGTGATAAACAGTGCTCTCTAAAGAACCTTAAACTTTTTATACTATTTCTTTCCCAAATCTAACCACTCGTACATTGGCCTCTCTCTCCTGCTCCACCACTCTCCTCCTGCTGTAGGGAATTCTGAACTATTCCACAGCCTCTATAAACTGTCAACCCACACCTACATTTGTAACACTATACAGAATCAAGTTCAAGAAGAAATGTCTAATGCTCCCATATCACTTTCTCTACCAATGCATCTACTTGCACTTCAGGTCTGTGAGGCATTTTGGGATAGCATTTACAGAGAAAACGTTACACAGAGCTGTCCTGTACTCTGTACAGGAGGGCACAATCACAGGAGAATCACCAACCTGCACTCTAAAAACCTTGTTATCTCTGTTTCCTCCGATAAGATGCCCCTGTTCAATACGCCTCATGCCTCACCATTGTCGTTACCTTAAATAACCAAAATGTTTGCAAATTCATCAGTTTTACTTCCCTTTATTAACTCTAAGAGATGAACTGAGCTATCACAATGGCTTTTGGGGCTCTCTCTGCAGATGGTTGCCTTGGAGAGGACCCATCCTGAACACCTCGTCGCAATCAGCGGAACTGCCATTGACTTGGATGGGAACAGCACCTCACACCAGGACACCGGCTGGCCGTGCCTCCTGCCGACCTGCTGCACGGCATTACACTTTCTTCGGAAGCCTGGTGTCAAGGTCTACAATCAAAGCTTTATTCACAGACTCCAGTCAAAATGAACAAACCAGTTATTTCTGATGAAAGACTGTTCAAAAAAGACTTTCCAGTGAAGCAAGAAGTTCATTCTATGTTTAAGGCACAGCTTTGATCCATACCTATTTAAGGCACAGAACCTCTGAAGGTTCCCTAAGCCACGTGCAGGAATATATATATATATATCAGAGCTAGCAAGATGCTCTTCTAGAGAAGGGCAGCAAAGGAGAAAAACTGAGTCTTGCCACAGCCATTTGCATTGCTGAGGACACATCCATTTGGACTACAGGAATATCCAAAAAATGGTGAAATTGAAGGGGAGGGCTGTCTCCCTTGCCTGGACTGTTTCTAACTCTCCCCAGACTGTGGGAATGGCTCTCTGGCAGCTGCTTGCTAACCACCAGCCCGGGGCTGCCAACCACAACCAGGGCAGTACCCCGAGGGCAGCACAAAGACTGAAGCACGTAGAGCAGTCTAAACTTAGGAATCAAAGGCAGGATACGTGCTTGAATCTATAACTGCTTGGGATCAGGAGGACTTGGCTTGTCCAAACATTCAACAAATTGAACAAATATTTGAAAACTTCTCACCCTTCCCTCTCCAAGAGCAACCCAGACATATTTTGTCTACAACCGCTGGAGCACATGCAAGAAACCCCTCACAACACCCTGCCCCTGAGACCAAACTACAGTTGCTCAAGGTCTGGTGGGAGCAGACCTCTTTTGCAACAGTAATGGAGCTTTTAACGTGGAAAAAACACTTCAAGGAGTTTCAGACTCCCTCCACCCTCCCTCCTGTTTTATCCCACTAGTGGGAGAATAAAATGGGAGTTGAACTGCAATATTCCCAGTTTCCACCCAGCCCCACTTCTAGTCTGGGATTAGCTCAAGATATTGAGCACATAACCATATTGAAGAAAAGAGTTTTCTCAATCACTCTAGAGACCTTCCCACATATTCACCTGTGTAAGCAACTGTCAATGTCAGATCAGAAATGTACCTCTGCAATGTTGGGTATTGATGAGTACATTTATTTGCTCCAAAAATCTGTGATAAATACAGGATACAGAGCACGTTCTGATGGCTGAAGAGAAGTCTCCGCTACTGTTCCTGTCAAAATTTCCATCAGGAAACAGATCTTAAAGTCCCAAGAAATACACCCATGTTTGGTATATGGTTTGGTGTATGACACAGATACTGTCCTCCCTCCCCTCTCTGAGTGCTATTATCCTGTCAAGCTGTCTAGGCAAAGGCTGACATTTTACCTCTCAAGTAATTTTGAGGCAGGATCCCAGTAAGTCGCCAGTGGATACAGGGAAAGGGGAGAGGACCACAAAGATCATTGCAAGACACTATTCCTTCCCTCTGTCCACAGCAAATTGCTCAGTGCAAACCCAGTGCTGGAAGTACAGGTGTCCCAGACATGACAGTAATATCCAGCGCAATTATTAGTCTGGTGCCTCCATCGAGCGGGTCTCCAATTTTTACTTCTTCCTACAAATACCATTTCAATAGTAATTAAAATATAAGGTAACTAAGCCACTAAAGCATAGTAGCTATACTTCACTAGATGCTAAAACTGTAGATAGAACAAAACAAATGTAAGGCTTTACAAACAGGTCCTGCATATGTCAAATGATTCTGGCTTTTAAATGCCAGAAAAAATGGAGCTAGGTCACAATAAGCAATTATATCCATGTTTAATCCCTACTCTGATCTCTAAAGGTGTCCTCCCACTGCTGAGCTTAAAAGAAGAAAGGTCTTTTCAGGTCTTAAAAGAAGGCTCCTCTTGAAGGCTACATTTTTATCGATTAAATGAAAATCTGGTAATGTTAACTAGCAATTTATGGTAAATTGCCAATTCCTTACTTGAAAGGTTATTAACAATTAAGTGTAAAGTAAATACTAAATTAGTTGTTTCAATTAGATAGTTGCTTAGACACATTACATATTACAGCAGCAGCTGCTGCAGAATTTGGACAAAATAGTCTTATCACCTGTAAATTTACTGTAAATACATTCCAGCTTCCATTGCAGTTATTGATGCTTTAAGCTCCTTGTACAATTTTCACCTGATGAAACTCCCAAAGCTTGGTCAAGGACGGAATAAACATAGGTCTTCCTATTTCAACTTCAAACAAAAACATGTGAAAAGAGTAAAAAAAACAACCCAACTGCCCTGCACTCATGCTTAAAACCTGAAAATCTTACTTTCAAATTAGAAAAATATGGTTTCTGCGCATGCGTGCTTATCTTATCACAGTCACTACTTCATGGCTCCAAAAAATGACAGAACTAATTTGCTGATGCGTCAGGGGAATTTTTCTATTTCTTTCCAGTTCTCTTTCCTACCCTCAGCTGATGTTATTTTTCTCTTTTAAAATGCTTACCTTTTTCTAACTTTTTAAAGAGTCTCTGCCTTTTTCTCAGTTTCCATTCCTCATTTTCCCCTCCCCTGACATTTCATTTTTCTCTCTTAACTCACTTCACAGAGGAGGCTGTTTCCATTTCTAATTATACCTCCAAATCTGTTTGACTTAAGGAACTTTTATTATTTTTTAATCAGAGACCATCACAGCTTCTTCGAATGAAAGAATTCAACAGCACACCAGAACACAAACTAACTCACACTGGTCCTGAGACTCACCGGATGTCGGCAGAGCTTCCTGCACACAGAGCTTACCAAACCTTCATCCAACCACTCCTTGCTGGGCTCTTACTGACAACACTCAAGGAAAACAGCGGAATTGAAACAGAAGCACAAAGCTTCAGATGTTTACTGATGACAGTGAAAACAGCAAGAGTCCAAAACAATATTACAGTTAAGAAATACAGGAAAGGAAAAGAAAAGGAGAAGGTACCAGAAAGTTAAGTAGGATAAACATTGCAGTTTGCAGAGCCTTCCTCACCTGGCTGTAGTTAAAGCTGCCAGAACTTGAGTTCTTTCATTCCCTTCCACCCCCCAGTAATGGTATTTCTCTGACACTAATGGTAATCTTTAAAAAATTTCCTCCTGGTATATATGAACTTTCCTATATATTGAATTTTCCTGTTTCCACCTCTGTCTTGGTTCCTATCAAAACTCCAAATAACCTTAAACTTCCACGGTTAAGTTAATTAATAAAGGCAAATTCAAATTTGGCAGCATTAGCACATCCTTTGTTTCACTGACAAGCTACAAAAGCCTTTAAGTTTTCTACCTTAACAACACACATCATTTTCCTTTCCATTTGGAGAGTTGTAGAGCACTCTGCTATCTGCATGAACACAAACAGATCAAATCTGGATTATCATCCTTGAAGTTTTGTAATTGTACAGCTGTAAGTGAAGCGTAAGCACCATGACGGCAACATTATGTTAAGTAAAGACATGGTATCCCAATTTACTGTGCCTTTTTAAGTTCACGGTTGTGTCAAAGATGAAGAAGCAAAGTTTATGGTGGCCTTGGTGAATCTGCTCCTGGAGTTTGGAAGTTAGGGAGAATGATCTCGAGTAGTCCACGGGCTCCTTTTAAAGCAAGGGAATGCACTCACCGAAATGCTCACTACAGATCCCTGAAAGCACATCAGAAGCATTCCTCCTCCTGCTCCTCCCCTCCAGCCCGCCAGCAAGCCTTCCTACTTTGAAATGAGCAACACACTGCATCTTCTCACTGCTTCTGAAACGTGAGCTGCCTCCTCTTTGACAAGATGCACACTAGAATCATTTGCAGAGGCTGCCAAGCTGCTTCTTAAAATACTTAGAAATTGTAGCATCACAATTCTGGGGATCTTTTTGTTGGTTAATGATCAGGTTTGCGTTGCTGGTTTAGCCAGAGTTGTGCTTTGGGTACCTAATGGGCTCCTCCACAATAGGATCAAGCTTACAAATCCCACAGAGCGTTTGGGCTGAACTTGGAGTTGGCAGCAACATTTGATGAGCCGTGAGGTTGTGGGTTCTGCAGCTTCGTTAGAAACCGTTCTAATTAGCAGTCCGTAGGCATGGGCATTGAGCCTTGTGCTCCAGGAGCAATTTTCTCTTAAAATCTCTGAAAAGAAAAGATGGATGTATAAATCCAACTTACATCTAAAAAGACCTATCATCTGAGTCTTTGAGCACTAGTACCATATTAAAGCTGTCTCTTTTGTGTGAAGAGGCTTAATCACAAAATAACTCTGTTCAATTTCCTTCTCCAGATTAAGCTGTCATTGTTTAAAACACCTTTTTTGTTCCTTGCACTGGAAATGAAGTTAATTCAATACATTTCTATTTTTTAAACTTTTCCGTTATTTTCTCCATCACAGGCTGACAGACCAGAGTAATGACTTCTTTCAGAGATTAACACCAGATTAAATTTTTTAAAACTCTTGGAAGTAACTCAAATGTCTCTTGTAATATAGATTCTACCCTTTCCCCTCCTCAGGCCATAACCAATGAAAGGAAGAAATAAATCTCATACTGCAACATAATATTAAACTGAAATTGGATGCAAGACTAAAATACCACCAGCATCATTTTTGTTATATGGTGCACTGTTTTCTTGCATATTCTACTGTCAGGCAGTTGAGCTTCAGCTCAGGCACTTATGAGAAGAAAGAAAACAACTCGTAACCTGCAAACTGTCATTTCAAACCTAAGCAAAAGAAAGACAAACCACCTCTAATAAAAGTTTGATCTCTTAATTTCTGTATACTGTCTCCCAAAGGTACACAATAAGCAGAAAAATACTGTACAGGAAAATAGAGTAGCACTTTTTTTAAGGAATGAGAACTTGGTCAAATTGCATTCTCTATCCCATTAGATAAATTAGGGCCTGACTCAGGTTCTACTAAAAGTATACAGTGACTCTCAATGACCTCAAAAATCTCTGAATCTCAGTGATAGTATATTGATCTTACAATACAAGGACTTAGCTGTTTTTTCAGGTTTGAAAGGAGAGATGTGCAGCTCCAGGAGATAACCCAGAGAACACACATTACTTAAAAAGATGCAGGGCTGTATAACTGGACTTGGTTTTGTTTTTTCACAAATCTCATCTGCATTTGAGCAGATATATTGTTCTCTGGAAAACACTACCTTGGTGAAAGCGTAAAGAGTGATACTAAGAACTGGACAGAGGTTTTTCATCAGCACATAAGAACAGCACTGTGCAAGCCCTGAGTCCTGAAATCTTTCCCTATATGGAAGACTCTTCAACAGGACTTCCCAACCATTATACTTGCATTAACTCAGCAGGACACAAAACATCCATACATGCTGTACGTAATTTTAGGCCATAAATTTGACAGCATATGCAATATCCCATTGGTTTAGCTGTGCACCCCCCCACACACACACGTACCTCCGGAATGCTAGGCACAACCATACTAATGCAATGAGAACGGGAGTGAAAAGGTGGTTCAGTATGTTCATCCACTCTTTATCACAACATAAAAATTCAGGAATCAAACATGACTGTCAAAAGTCAGGCTCAAAACCAAAATAAAAAAGGTGGATTTTCCATACAGTAAACAGTTGAACTGAGGAACATATTGCCACAGATTGTTGATGGGTACTTGCAGTCTCACCTACATAGTTTGAAGAAAAGCGTGTAGACTAATTACGGGGAAAAATAAATCAATCTATGAATCTATTAAACACAAAAATACCACCTCTGACTTAGGAAATCTTTAAGCCATATATTACTGGAAGATGAAAATGTCTATCAAAGAAACATCACTGTGCATGCATATTCTTTCAAAGGTATTCTGTATCCGCCCAGCTGAGACCAGACACCCGCTGAATGAACCTCTGGTCTGACCCAGTGTGACTGTCTGTCATGTTCACCTTTACAAAAGTGCCACTAAGCACAGTATCCCTTACAAACTTATGACATAGATTGGATATTAAGAAAAAATTTTTCACCGCAAGGGTTGTCAAGCACCAGAACAGGCTGCCCAGGGAAGTGGCTGAGTCACCGTGCCTGGAGGTATTTAGAAGATGCGTAAATGTGGTGCTTAGGAACATGGTTTAGTGGTGGACTTGGCAGTACTAGGTTAATGGCTGGACTTGATGATCTTAAAGGTCTTTTCCCATCAACAAAATTCTATGATTCTATGACATTTCTGGAACATTATGATATTACTTTTGTTTGGCATGAATAAGAAATACAGATAACCCAAATCACGCACACACCTCACTCAGAAACATGATCTTGACAAGACCTCTGACATACTATTCAAGAACGGAACAATTTTATGAAAGCTCCTGTTGAAAAATTATGTGACTATGACATACAGAAAGCTTCCAGTTCAAAATCCTAAACTGCATATGCAGTCATATACAGTCTGAACTGTTAATAACAGGACCACCCAGCCCTATAAGTCACTTTAACTTGATGAACATTATCTATATTAAGACACTGAGGCTCTTTCAATGAACGTACATGAGTAGAAAAAAACAAAACAAAACAAAACACAACAACTTATAACTTGGTTGTAAGTCCAGGCAGCACTGGGCACCCTCAACACATTGGAAGCTGAACTGAGGTAGGCACAGCACTTCTTACAGTTGTCAGAGATGTCTTTAGTAGGACACAAAGCCAGGGATTGCCTGAAAGTTCAAGGGGAGATTGTCAAGGAGGAGTAGCCTGTTCTACAGCAAGACTGAACTGTCTCAGATCCACCTGCATTTTTATAGCTCCTTCTGAAACCATAAAACCTCTCCCAAAGGAATTAGGCCCTAAAATGAACTGTGTTTTCTAAAACAGTTCAATCTAAGAAGAATGCTTTAAATTTGTCAAACTTATTAATATTTAAAGTTCCATCCTGTATTAAAAAATAATTTCAGAAAAAATACTAACATTTAGGGATAAACGGTAAATTAAAACAGTCACAGAAAACCTCAATGGTTTTGTATGTATTTGAATTATAACAATATAACTGAGGGAAATCAAGTAACATTGTGATTTCCCAAAATAATTAAAAATATTGGCCTCAGAAAGCAAGCAGGGAATATGACAGTGAAACATGCAGTTTAGCAAGAAAGTGTAGAAGTCAGAGATATGTGTAAGCACTACTTCACTGCTGCAAATACATTTTGTAAATCTAATTATAGGTGCATCATCACAGAATAAAAAGACAATATCCACACCACACCTATTAAGCATTTCTACAACCCTGATAACCATTAAACCCTGGAAATGTAATAGACAAAGAAAAGTGCTACAGCTGCAGAACTGCCTGCAAAAATAAGCAGCTCTGTGGGATTTAAAAAGAAACGATAATAGGAAAAAGAGTGGACTTGTAAATAAGTTCATAGCATTTAATTACATCAGAATCAGAGCCTACTAAGTCTACAGAAGCCTTTTAAAGCACATGAAGTTTGCTTAGCAGAAAAGTCAAACTGGATTTTTAATAAATAGCATAATCTGGATTTCAAAGGGTACTGGATTCAACCTTCTGCTTTTAGGCATAAGTACAGATTTAGTATCATTTTAGATAATGTCTTTGGTCTCAAAACTTCAGAAACGGAGCATTGTTTGAGGCATAACAATACAAATGGCTGCTTTAACTTCAAAGTAATGTTTAAAAGGTTTCAATAATAGAAACATTCAGCTAAAGTGAGAAACATATGAAAATGCAATGACAGGAATATCACCACAAGTCCCCCCTGCTTTGTGCAGTGTCATTTCCAATGCACTTCAGTCTATACAGAGAAAGATTGCCAGTGCATCTATTATGGGACCATATGAACATGCATATTTATCGTGAAAGTACAAAACCTCTTCTCAATATCTCTTATAACAATGACAGAAGATATATAGAATAAAGAATATTGAATTGTTGTTCTCTATCCTTCATTTATAGTGCAATGTGATTTTAAAAGGGGAATTTAAACACGGTATTCCATTTCCAGTTGTGGTGTAGTTTTATCCAGTTTTGATGTCACTTAACTCTAAGAAACAGGGGAAAACATCAGCACTTTTTTAACATAAAGAACAAAAGACTACTGGTACCCACCTGAGAATCTAATGAGGAAAAAACAAGACCACAGAAAAAAAAAAAATAAAGCTGAATAACCTATGACACATGCTTCCTTATTCTCTCCCAAAAGCATAACATGCTTAACTCATCGCTTACACATCCCACTCATAAGTCTATTACATGATTACATTCCAACACAAGTGAAAAAACAGCGCTTTTGCCTTTAGATCTCTTCACTAACTATGGCATGCCACACCTTCCAGAGATAAAACGGATTTATTTGCTTCATGTTTATGAACTTCATTTAAACAAGGTTCCCTGACACAAGGGTGTTAATCCTCCTTAAAGGAAAATGGAAACACTTGTCACATAATCCTTGCTCAACTAAAAACATCAGAGAAATTGGCTTAAAACCCTTTGGCTTTGGGAATCTGTATGTCATCTTCCCTGTAGTGGCATATATCTGCTCTTGCTTTCATTGTTTAAATGAGGTAGAAAACTTTCTGAGTCTAGCAGTGACATCCTGGCATGAAGCTGCTGTGATGGAGGAGTCAGGCCTCTCCTTGTTTTGTGATGATGGTACAACTGCTTGTAGACACCACTTTACAGAACCATAATTAGTTTCACCCACTGAGTCTAATACTCCCCCTTCTTACTCAGCACTACACCAGGCTGCCTTTGACACAAACACTTGTAAATGAGTATGTTTTACAACTCAATAATTAAGATCCATAAGCTTTACTACGAAAAAGTAGCTCCTCCTAAGCAGTGGCGGGCTATCTTCAGATAGATAAAATAAGTCATGATATATTAGTATCTGTCAATATGGTTAGCTTTTATTTAAAAAAAAAAAAAAAAGACACAGAGAAACTTACCGTCAGCTGCACAAACATAAAGAAAAAAAAAAAATCACTTTAATTCCTGGTATAAATTAAATCACTGCAATTGAAATACCGAAGGAACCTCCAGCTCCTTCAGCACTGCTTGCCCTTTACCTGGCAGACGAATCTACAGCAATGAAGTCAGATTTCAGAACAGGGCAACCTGTTCCAGTGCCTCGCCACCCTCACAGTAAAGAATGTCTTCCTAACATCTGATCTAAACCTACCCTCCTTCACTTTAAACCCATTACCCTTTGTCTTGTCACTACACTCCCTGATAAACAGTCCCTCTCCATCCTTTCTGTAGGCCCCTTCAGGTACTGGAAGGCCACAATTAGATCTCCCCAGAGCCTCCTCTTCTCCAGGCTGAACAACCCCAACTCTCTCAGCCTGTCCTCACAGGAGAGGTGCTCCAGCCCTCTGATCAGCTTCATGGCCTCCTCTGGACTCTCTCCAAGAGCTCCATGTCCTTCTTCTAGTGAGGCCCCCAGAGCTGGATGCAGTACTCCAGGTGGGGTCTCATGAGAGCAGAGTAGATGGGGAGAATCACCTTCCTTGACCTGCTGGTCATGCTGCTTCTGATGCAACGTAGGACACGACTGGCTTTTTGGGCTGCAAGTGCACATTTTTAAAATTTAATTTATTTTTATTTATTTACCATTCTAATTTTCTGACTAAAGAAGTTTAATTTTAAAATGTAAAAAATTATTTTTCATACCACGTACGCCCAAACTTAAAATCCTAAAGTCAAACTGCTTTTTCCTCGGTCATGTATGAGAAGCTCAGGCAAGGCTTCTGCAGGCTAGATTATGCTCTTGATCACACCTTTACAATCCCGATGAATTACTGCTTCCTTTACAGCCTATCAGCACGGCACTCACACAGGTGTATGAACTCTGTAGGCAGCAGAACGGTTCACTATGTGTTCCCAGAGAAGATGTAAACTGCACATCAGCAGTCAGCTACAATGGAGCTGACAAAAAGGATGGTACGGCCAGAAGAGTAATCCCTGGAAAAAGTGTAATACCAGTTTAGCTTAGCTTATCTTTTTCCATATCCTACTGTATTCTTCCCCCTCCTACCTCTTCCATCTCCTCTCTCTCTCTCTGTTGAGCAATTCCTAACCTGCCTTCTTTTGGTAGGTCACACCTACCTACCAACATGCAGTTTATATAAGCGCTATGTGTCCATGCCAAACACAGCAGTGCATTTTGCAGTTTCCCCATTTACTCACAGACAATGAATTTCCAGTCTGTAATAGCTTTAATCCCAAGCTCTTTATTTTATTTTCACTTCCTAAACTGTAACCTAAAGCTTCCTGAGCATTTTGATTGAGCTGTTGTCCCAAGACAGACAGCCATCACGCACTCCCTTCTACACAATGAGGCAGAATATGAAAAAACCCCACAGTGCTCAGAGAGGGACTGAAACCCTCTGCTACACACTCCTACAGTCCTCCCTTCGCACTTTGGAGCCTTTTGTTCTAACCTTTTCATTTGATCCCGAGTCCATCAGGGAAGATTTTACGCAAATTTCAGCCTCAGAGGTTGAAATCAGCAGCAGACATATCGCAGAGCTCTAAGTCCGCTAGCTCGCAAGGATCAAACACTGCTCTTGCAAGTGCAGCCTGCTGCAAATCTAAGTTGGCGCACTGAGGCGAACTTTGAATTTGCAGAAACCTGCTGCCCAAGGCGTCAGGGTGTGCTCAGCACAAAAGCCTATACAGGTGCATTGTTGAAGTGTTAAATGCCAAACAGTCGGCTACAGGCAGAACTTTGAAACCTGGTAGGAGTGTAGTCAGCCATAAGCCCTAAGATGTAAGAAATGTGAGTTTACGTTTATGTTGCTCACTGAAAATGCTACCCTAGGCATAATTAATGTATGCAGGAATTCATCCAAAACCCCATTAGGGAGGGCACTCCACTAGCGAGGCACAGAAGTAGTTGGGGCATAACTCAACGCTTCAGTGTGTGCTGAAAGAGACAGATGTCTCCGTCTGCAGCTTCCCGCTAAAAAGGTAAAGTCACATCATGCAAAAATCATACAGAGAAACTCTCTCTAGAAAATCTGTGGGTACCAGTCATGTGGGAATCACGGGAGGTCACTCTTTATTGCTCTGTATCTTGTTGAGCAAAAGAAGTCACAGATTTTTCAGAAGTTTTATCTTTGTTTCTGGTTGCTATGACGTCCAGCAATGTACGATCTATTTCTTGAGCTGGTGCTATGAAACTGCACCCTGTGCAGGACTCGGGCAGTACCGCACCTCCAGTGTTTACTTTAAGCATTAGTACAATTAGAGCGCAACATCTGAGCTGTAAGGCGCTTCACAACTGAAGCCTCAAAGAAACCAATGGAGCCAGAATCACTTAATGACCAACGGGGGCACTAATGGTTTGGATTCTTCAATGCTCTAACACGCACAAACTCGTCAAAGAGATTTAATTTACCTTGACCTTGTAGTACTCCTTGACTTCAGGCTGAATGGAATCAAAATCACCACTGATGTAATCAGGCAAGAACCTGAAAGGAAAGCAATGAGCAGTGAAATGAAAAATTAATCCATCTTACTACATTTAATATTTATTTTCTCAAGAGCGCTAAGGGGTATAAGCATTAATCTCTCAAGGGAATAGGAGTTAGTTAAAAGCATGTTAAAACAAGAGTTGATATAAGGTGATACAAAATAAGGTAAGAGATGAACTGTAAAACTGGTAAATCTAGTGTCACTTCTCTGCTGAGGGAGCTACACATCTCTTCGGTGCTTACACATCTCCCTGGGTCAGTAAGGCAAGACTTGCATCTGCATTGCTCTAGAAAGACAACTCTCAAATACCTTTCAAATGTATCATTCAGTCAGCAAAGTATTTGAAAAACCGTATTTGAGTGCCGTACAACAAGCCTCAGAGGATACAGTTTGTCAGATGATGATGATGATTCTTGGACAGCTGGTATGCCAGAAATATTCCAAAGATTTATATTTTAGCTGTTACTGATGTCATCATTTCAGCTCTTCTCCTTGCTTATTAAAAATACTCCCCCCAAAATATGGAAGACAAATGGTGTGGGATTTTTAAGTCTATCTTGGATGTACAAAATATGTATGAACTTGATTTCAAATCCTAACCATTTGTACAGTAATACTGCTGCAAAGCACATAGAAATTGTAATGTTGTGATATTTATCTCAACTTGCTTCTTGCTGGTTTTTAATTGCAGAATGTTTCAAAATATTTACTGTATCAATTCTTATCAAATTCATAACGAAACTTCAACTGTGCTACAGAAAGAACAGTTTAAGAATTTTTTTGGGGGAAAAACCAACGAAACAACAAACCCCCCAGAAATACAGCTTTCCATCTTGCACAGTTCCTGGAGTCTGAAGCAGCAGCTAAGACAACAGGGGAATGTGTTGCCACTTCTTTCAACAGATAAGGCTGAACAGAGTTTTGAAATTAAAGCTGTGATTTCAGTGTTTTCTAACAAATTAAATACATAGCTCCTCTTCTCCAAGGTTACTATACTTTACGAGGGGTATGAGAGTTCATCAGCAAATTAGTTTTACAGCTCAAGCTGAGTTACAAGGAATCGGGCAAAGCATATTGGGAGATATTTTTCTTCCACATGATTTTAGAGAAACACTGCAGGGTCTACACACTCCCCACATAAGTAAAACCTATAAAAATCTCACGTTCCAGCTCTGTTCAAAAATTAGAAGAGAGACAGGTGGTCACTGGCCACCATTTTCTTTGAAAACTGAAAGCTGCTTCAGGAGAAGCTGGTGAGTACAGCTGTTATGAGTTAGTTCATGTGCAACCACGGCATTTCAAATTCACTGCTCTGCTATTACTAAGGCTGTTATAAAAGGATATGCTCTATAAATAATCTCTCCAAAAGTGATGCTCCCACACTCGCAGCAGGGGGAAAGGCAGTCCCTTGTGCGCTGGGTATTATCAAGAACACAGAAAACAAATAAAAGAAATACAAATGCTTCAGTGCAGTGTTTTATACGCCCTACTCAGTATAGTTCAAAACCAGCAAAAACTAAACAGAAAATTAAGATTTATTCCTTCATTGTCAGACTGACCTTTTCAATGTACAAAAAATACCACATTTTCAAAATTGAAATTTTAAATTACCACTTTTTTACCTTTCCACAAGTTTCCCAGTGAAATATTTACTGATGCCCTGTTTTTTGGCTGGGATAGAGTTAATTTTCACAAGAAGCTGGGAGGGGACACAGCCAGGACAGCTGACCCAAACTAGCCAAAGGGGCATTCCATACCATATGGCATCATGCTCATATAAAAGGAGGCTGGTCAGGGACATCATATAAAAGGTGCTGGTTGGGAGGAGGGGTCACTGCTTGGGGACGGGCTGGGCATCGGGCTCTGGGCAGTGAGCAAATTACGTTGTGTATCACCTGCTTTGTATATTTTAAGTATTGCTGTTATTTTCCTCTTCTTTTGCTGTCATATTGAAGTGTCCTTATCCCAACCCATGAGTTTTACCTTTTCCTTCCGATTCTCCTCCCCATCCCACCAGGGTGGAAGGAGTGAGCGAGCAGCTGCATGGTGCTTAGCTGCTGGCTGGGGCTAAGCCATGACACCTGAATATAAGCAGCCTAAAAAACTACGGGTATTCTCTTTCTATTTGTTTCCTTTCATTTATCCTGATTGAAACAAAGCCATTAAAAGTAAACTCAATCTGGGTGTTACAGTGGTGGCCCGAAATCCAAGCCCTGGAGGCATCCCAGGAGGTTGGGCAGGAAGAACAACAGCCAGTTGTCACGGAAAGCCAACTTGGAATGACACACACATCCACTCTGTTGAAAAAGCTGATGTCTTAAGGTTGTTTATCTTACTGAAATGTGGTACATAAATCCAAAAGTGTCTTTGTCATTTTTTCCTCTACAGACGGCAGTGCTTTTTAATAATCAACCATTTCTCCTGAGTGTTTCAAGAGGCATAACTGGGAGTAGAATTAGCCAAAAAAGTATCTTCTCTGAATAAAACGCTTCTACACAGCTTTTGCTGTCATCCAAAGTAAAACCATTTCCATGACAAAAGCTAGCTGAAGTTCTGTCTGAATTTTTACAAGCAAAAGAAACCAGAAATTCGGTTGCACCTCCCTCGTGCTCTGCCAGAGCTCCTGGCTACACTGCCTGTATGCATCTCCTCTCCCAGGAAACACTGCATCCATTTTCAAAGCACGTTCTCTAAATGGTTCACCTATAGCCACCACAAAGCCAGAAATGATTAACAGAGGGTAAGGAATCATGGCTGGGAACTTCAAAGTTTCAAAAAGTGTAAGCCTCGCATTAATGAACATGGTCTTTTCATAGACCAGCATCAATTATTTCTTCCTCTCTTCTCCTTCCCTTTGACAAACACCAGAAACAAGGAAAATACATAAAGACTCTCTTGATGAATTCAAAAAATATCACTCATGAGTAAATCTCAACTTGCACTGTCTGCTTCACAAACATCATAAAACATTTCAGCTTTGTCTTTAGGGGACAGCTGCTTCTTGTAGCTCATTGACTACGCAAGCCAATATTCAGCCATGAGTTAGAAGCTGCATTTGACTTGGTCCTTTCGAGTTCTGCAGAACAAAGTGCCTGATTCAGGTGAGCAGAATTTAGTCAAAGCTTTTCTTCCCTCCAGTTAACACAAGCGAAGAATAGTCATTGTGTGCAGAGTTGTCCTAGACTTACAAACCTCAGAGAAGATCAGCACTAGCTGATACAGAAAAAGGGGAAAGAGTTAAGATATATATGGAAAAAAAAACCCCCATACTCAAGTAACTTAAGAATAATTTTGTAATAATTGGTTTTCACTTGTTTACTTTGGTATATCATTTTGTATTTACTCCAGACCACAGCACAGTCCAGGAGAACAGGCTCTGCAGAATCACAAATCAAGCGTACTGCAATGTGAGTGGAAGAAATTATGTCAGAAAAAAGTAACAAGAAAAGTCCCTCCATAAAATTTAAAACAGCAGCCCTTATTTAAAGTACAGATTAAAATCAAGTATTATATTAGTCTAACCCATGCTTTCCTACCCTCTGACCTCAAATTCATGCATAATTCTTATTCTGTAGCATAACTGTATTGAATATGACATATATTTCAGTGACATATATGACACATAGCCTTTAATGGAGGAGGTTATCTTTTTGCCAATAGTGACAAAAATATTTAATTCCTTTTCAAAGTGCAATTTAAAATTTTAATTTCTAAACAGTGCAGATGATGCAGCCTACTGCATTTCAGAACCATGTTTTACCAGTCTCATTAGCTATTAATTATCACTATGCATATGAGGTCATGACCAGCTCAGCTGTCTTGATTCTCTGCTGCTTTACACAGACATTTATCAGGAGTGAGTCAACTCTATAAACCTAATGGGACCAAAAGTATAAAATTCATGTGAGATCAGCCTAGTCTACCAAGCCTTTTCTAGAGCTGTCAAGCAGCATAACACCAGGAACTGAGCAACAAAAAATCCTCAGATGCTTTGGGTCAGCCAGAATTTTTCTTTCTCTTCATTTCTCATTCTCTTCCTTTTTTTTTTTTTTTTTTTTGGTGTTCGGTTTTGGTTGGTCTTTTTTTCTTAAAACTTGAAAAAAACCCCCAACCCAGAACACAGAGTTTCAATATGAAACCTTTAAAGGTTTAGCTAGCCTACCAAGAAAACCAGCACTATTTCTCACAAATTTTGAGATGGAAGCCAGCTAGGGGATTTATCCAAATCGGATAAAGGGTGAATGTTGACTGAACAGTTTTATGAACTCTCAGGATGCTGGGCTAGACAGCAGTGAAAAAAAAGATTCCAGCAAGTCTGCCATAGTTTCAAGATACACTAATGAAATTCTAGTCACCAGTACCATAAAACAGTAATCGACTCTTAGCATAGGCGCAGATTACAAAATAAATAGAAGCTATTTAAACTATGAAGTTCTCATGCTAAGTAAGCACAACTGTGCCTTTTGCCTTCAAGAAAGACATCTAATGGCCACAGCTTAATTCAAGAAGCAGTTTTATTTTAAAATATTCAACACTAATGAACAGCATGTTAAATTTAAAATATCAGAATACTGGGTTCCTTACTCACTCACTTTAAGAATTCAGTGTGGAGTGTTAGATACGTCTTTTTATACAGTTACGAAAAAGGAAAAAAAATCCCAACACATCACACTTAAGCAGTTTATAATAAAAAACTGTGCTGCCTTCTTAAATAAATTGCTCTGGCATAACTGTTCAGTTCTATCATTAATTCAAAGTTACAGTTTCCTAGTAGTATTGACTTTTCTTGTGATGTAGCTCCTTTAGCACATAATTGTCTCCAATTAACCTTTTTTAAACAAATGTTAACATCAGAGACATGAACATTTAAAGGCAGCATCTGCAGTACCCTTCGCTTCCTTCAGTTACAGCACAGAAAAAAATCCCATACAGACAAGCCGTATATGTCCCAGCTGTGTCATTCGAGGGCACAGAATGGGTTCCCTGTGCTTTTTTTTTCCACTACTATACTATACATTTCAAAACCAGTGCTTCTTACTCCAGACTAACAGAGACTCACAAGCTACCTCCCAGTAGAAAAAATACAGTGAAGATAAAATGCTGCAGACTTAACATGAAGCAAAGTCACTAAAGTCAGCTTTGACTTTCATAAGCATCTAGTAGTTGGGAATACAGAAGCTAAAGCACTCTAGCATTACATCAGGATAGGTATTAAAAAAAATCACAGTTTAACAAAAAACCCCAGCCAAGAAAAATTAATGCCCCCAAATCTACATTTGCTAACTGTTAAGATGTACTTTCAGCTTGCCCTCCTGACTGTCGGTCTTGACTACAAGGGTGAGTGAGGGCTGTTCTCATCAGAAAGGTGTTAAGTCTGTTTAAATCTGTCAGAAGTATACTGTTAACTGCTGTGAAGATCGAAGCGTCCTTTTAACTCCCAGAGACAGGTACAGCAGAAGTAGATGCCATTTATATTTTGTCTCAAAGAAGCATACTCAGGTGCCCCATCTAGCTGTATGGACGCGAGTTCCTGGGGAAAGGAGAAATGTCAGATTGCGAAATATATTCAGAATTAATTTCTATTCAATCTATAACTACCTTCCCGGTATTACCTGCAAGGTTACCAGAAGTAAAGGTCACCCCTGAAGCTCAGAAGCCAAACACTAAATACCAATACAATTAATAAACTTCAAATTGACCATAAAAAAGCATTTTCTTTTTTTTCATCTTGAACAGATCACACTAACAATTCCATAACTTATTAGCATCAAGCCTTTAAAAAACAGCTAAAGCACAGTCCCTACCTCTTCCACCCTCTACTTCCCAATCAAGACTCTTGCAGTCAGCTAGCTTGCTTTTTCCAACTCCATGGTTCATATCACCTATTTAAATCCACAAAGCCTCCCTTATCGCTATATAATAATTGTGTTAGGGTGGCACTGACAACAATGTCGTGCTCATTGCTGTATGAAT
>VXBL01002476.1:168494-187284 GCA_013400195.1 Aramus guarauna | reverse complement strand
AAAAAAAAAAGAGGGAGGGGGATGGGACAGACACAACACAACAACAGTACTGCAGACCCCAGCCTAAAGAAAGCAAGTATATGCATACATCAGGCCACACACAGATAACAGATTCATGTGACCCCGTCAGAATTTTTTGCACAGACTGTTACCAAACATGTGGATTACAGTCAGGATGCTCTGTGGTTAAAAATACTTGGTAATATTTGGCAACCTTGGAAAACAGCTTCTTTCCCCCTTACTTTTTAAAGGCTTTAGTGTTAAAGAGCATAAAAGTATTATTTTATTTGCAAATGCTATGATTTAAAGAAAAAGATAAAAGTGTGTGAAGATATGAGGGCAATAACGCTTTCATTTATGCTTGCCTGGTATGCAGTGTCACCTTGCAAATAATAAAAAATATCTGAAATAAATTGTAGAACATATTACCCTCAGCTCAAACTGCTATGCAAAGGACACATCAGGGGGAGATTAGCTGCAGAGGACAGCCAACTCACTCCCATTATCATTAAAAAAAAATCAAGCCGCTAACACCCTCAAAACCTTATCCCTCAGTGACAAAGCAAAGTGTTAATGATAGCTACAACTGTTGCATTTTTCTTTTTAATTGTCAATATAGGAAACTGTTCTCCAGTTACAATCAATACAGGACAAAATAAAACGATGCTCCAAGATTTAAGAGCTGCTCACTTGTTTTCCTCGGTGCTGAACACCCTCCTGTGTTCAGGTAAGCACAAGTAGTTTGGGAAAAACCCAGCGCACACATGACAAGCAACTCCAGACTCTGCCGCTAAATACCTGTGGCTTCTTATTACTTACAGACTGATGTGTTGCTTAAAATAAAGGATACATGAACGCAATGTCGTGGCCTTCACCTTACAGTCAGGTTAAAGCTGAAACTATTCAGTGCCTCTCAGAAGAAACTCAGCATCTCACAGGCTCAAGCACAATGTCTTGTTGTTGGATCCTTAGTAAAAAGGAATTACAAAAAGAGGGCCCAGACTCTAGTCTTCTAGGACACGAGGCCCGAGGAAAGGAGACAGAAGATGAGCAACGTAACCAGGGCTCCCTCGAACAGGTGAGAGTATCTGACTGAGAAGACAGAGCCTGACAAGACACCCCAAACCATTTTCCCTCTTCTTGTGTCAAAGCATGGCAGAATTTGCCCTAAAAGTTGAAGAAAACCAGGCACTACATTAGAGAAAGGTGAACTGCTTGCTATTAACATTTTAGACAGCATGTGAGGAACCAAAGGGATGGGATCTAAAACCTGGTAAATTTAGATCAAAGGGGTCACAAAACCACACAAACTGAGGGTGAGATACTACTCTCAAAAAGGCAGCACTGGAAGCCAGAGCCAGCTCAGGGCTTCTTCATGGAGTGCCACCAAAGTTGGACTTTGCTGCTCCAAGGTAAGAATAAACTTTTCTAAGACAAGATAAACAATTTATCTTTTTTCCCAGAAGAGCTAGAAACATGCATATTGTATTTTTTTCCTCCTAATTAGATAGTCACTAACAACCCCTACAGTGTAGCTTGAAAACTCATTATAGAATTTTAAAACTCAGTTTGGATGACTAGTATTTTAACTCTACGTATCCTTTCTGTGAACTTTCACATCCCTGAGAACACTTAAAAGTCAAGCACAATCAAACAGTAAGCAGCTACATATGAAGACGTTCACTAGGATCTCTTTGCTTCCATAATTTACTTACTCTCACCTGAGTACCTTAAGTACCTGCCCTGAGTTTAGAATCTGCTAATGTAATTCCAAAACCAGGGATGATGACCCATGCAGGAGAGGTTGAGTTTGAAGAAGCCCTTTGCTTCTTCAGGGCTTGAAACTGCAGCAGAAATCCTTCAGAGCCATTTCTGCACAACAACTCGAAAGTGCAATGAGAAGAGATTTATCCCCTTGCTGAGCAACCTGTTCCAAGCAGGCAAGGAAAAATCTGCAGGTTTGCACAAGTCTGAATTATGCTTCTCCTGTTTGGGCCTGCATTTTCTTTTCTGATTTCCATGTATACATCACTTTATACAGTAATTTTCTGTTTCATGGCAAAAAAAGAAAAAAGACATCTTGACGCTTATTTATAGGGAAGAAGTCAAGCCATAAAACGTGAATTGCCACACAAAAAAATTATTAAAAAACACCTACTCAGAAGACATGAAATCTTAAGGAGGAAACCAGAACATCTGAAGATAACACAACTACTAAATGGCATAATTGGATCCCATAATGAAGAGGTCTTTTGTCCTGGGCTCTAATTGCCTGTAGAGCAGCCACTGAGCAAACTTTTGATCCTTCACCCACTGCCCCCCTATTTTGGTTTGGTTGTTTTGGGTTTTGTTTTTTTTTTAAGACATTCTAAAATTTCTTCAGGTTTTGAGCCCTTACACTGACATAACATTCTGCAGAGAAACAATGCCCTGAGCATCCTGAAAACACTTGGAGAGGAACAAAACATATCGCTTCAACTGTTTAGGGAACGTGAGCCCACACGGCAAGGAATGGAGAAAAGACACGCAACAGCAGACAGCAGTTTGAAGTCTGTTGTCTCTGTATGGCTGAAATTTGGTAAGTCAGTGGGAGGCAGAAGTTTTATTAAATCTTTTGCTGCTGACCTCTGCTGCGGCTTCTCTGGAGCTGACAGAGAACTAGGATATTCCACCAGAGCATTAGCATTTCAAAAGGTACCTGCACCTCTTGCCCAGCACAGCAGCATTAATTAGAGAGATAGCAGAAGATAAATGCGCATACAAAATGAGAGTTGGGCTCTATCTGATGCTTAGTAACCTTTCCCGAAAAGCATCCTCAATTTCATCAGATAACCTCAAGCGACTATTCTCCCATTTCTACACAATTTAGCTGTACAATGTACAACTCTTTCATTTTCTAGAACCTGTGTTTTAGACAACAACATATTACTAAGTTTACTAGAGATTCTTTTAAGGTTGCTACTAATTGCAAAGGTGAAAGAGTTCTGAGGGAACTGGTGGAAAAGCGTTTAATCTAGCAGCGGACCTGTCTTCAGTGGGCTGGAGCACCACAGCTGGGCAAGGCTTCTGCAGCTGGCAGAGAGATGCTGCTCACTTCAGGCCTCCTCACCGTTGTCACCACCTCTGCAGAGTCCAAGTACCAGTGTGAGTATTTTAGTTACAAAAGTGGGCAGGTTTACAGTTACAAACACACACAAGCAGTTCTCTCTTTCTCAAGTAAGATTAGAAGTATTTCTAACTATTACTTTGGTGAGCATAGCTATAATTGAAGTGCCTCTGATAAACCTCTAATTAAAATATATAAACTTCTTTTATAGTTACCTGACATATGGATGAAATTAAGAAAAAAATAAAGCTGCAAATCTCCTGTATAAATAAATCTGCCTTCTGATCACAACCTAATGTACTTGTTCGAAATTGTTTTTCTATCAGGGTGTCGTGGTTTAACCCGTCAGGCAGCTAAAACAACCACACAGTCGTTCGCTCACTCCCCCTGTCAGTGGGATGGAGGAGAGAATAAAAAAAAAAAAAAAGAAAAAGACTCGTAGGTTGAGATAAAGACAGTTTAATAGGACAGAAAATAAGAATAATATTATTAATAATAATAAAAGAGTATACAAAACAAGTGATGAACAGCACAATTTCTCAGTACTTGAAGCTGATGCTCAGCTAGTTCCCGAGCCACCCACCTCCTGACCAATCCCCCAGTTATATACAGAGCATGACTTCACATGGTATGGAATATCCCTGTGGCCAGTTTGGGTCAGCTGTCCCGGCTGTGTCCCCTCCCAGCTTCTTGGATGACTCCCATCTTCTCCTTGGCAAGGCAGTATGAGAAGCTGAAAAGTCCTTGACTGCCTGGCCACAACTAACACATCAGTGTGTTATCAACATTATTCTCATCCTAAATCCAAAACAGTGCTGTACCAGCTGCTAGGAAGAAAATTAACTCTGTCCCTGCCAAAACCAGGACACAAGGTTTTATTTGTTCTGTGTTTAAGGAATAAAGACCAAGTGATTGACAAAACAGTTCATCTAAGGAAATGTCAGCTATCTCGTGCTGGTTTTTTCCATAAAATGTTTAAACTGCTAAAATAAACAGGTAAGGTCATACCTATGCTCTGCACTTTAACAGATGATGGGTGGACAACAGAATGTCTGGTTGACAGTGACTTGCTGGACCTAAACTTTTATTTCTTTCTGCTGTTCCGTAGTGAACAAAGCTACATGTAAGGAAACCTGTGGCAGTGCCACCCTGACCACTACACGGGCTGTCTGCTTTCCCAAAGACTGCCTCTCCCAAGTGCAAGGAATCCTGCTAATTTTGCTGTTTGCCTTTCTTCTGATTTGTTGCAGTCAGATTCCTCCTCCTGGCAGCCAGTGGAGCTTCCAACACTCCCCAAAGAAAAGGGCTTTTCAGAAGTTAGCCATCACCTGCACAGGGAAGCTGCCTGCACCTCCATGGACGGTCTGTCTGCAAAGGGGAGAGAGCAATCACGTAGCCGCGGTATCCAGTGTAAGGGTGGGAAATGCTCCTTAGGAGGAAAAAAACCCCTGAATTTGGTTCTGGCCAAAGCATCATGCCAAATCTTTCTCATTTCTCAGAGCTTCTCTCACCCCCCTGAGAGCACCAGCTGTCAGACAGATATTCAGAAAATATAATCTTTTCCCATCTTCAGCTACTGTCTAATGCTGGAGTAACTCACCAGCAGCTAATAGAGCCAAGATAAACTAGATCTCAGCTTCTGTAAGTTACATTAATTATTTCATAATTTAGCCCACTGCTGTTAAATATTAAATCCAGGAAGCAGGCCGTCTTTTCCCAGACATCTCTCATACCTGCATAGCGGCTACCCAGGCCACACTGTACTCATTTGAACCTACCAATATTTCACCTGCAGCTTATTAAAACTAATGTTACCAAAGAAATAGTGATCTTAAGTACAACGGCTGTCATAACAATCACAAGAGTCTGCCCTGGTTTTTACCTCTGCTACAGACTTAGCAGTCCTAACTATTGAGAAAGCGCTAACAGCAAATACATCAAAGGCAGCAAATTTCTGGTGGAGGTCAAGGTCTACAAATAATGCTTCCTTCAGATCACATTAAAAACCATCCAACATTACAAGTTCTTAACTACAGAAATCACTAACAAGCACCAAGAACCTGCACCCATGTGCTAAAAAATCCTCACTAGGTCCCAGTCCTTCAAACCCAGACACGTAGAGCTGTGCTCAGCCCACATCGCCACCAGCCCTCCTCGCTGGGGAGAGGGAAGCTCTGCAGCCGCTCCATCCAAAACCAGCACGGCTACGTGCCGCACAGCTGGGGAGTCAGAACCCACAAGGAGTTCAACACAATCTTATGTTCACAAGCAAATTCATGCTTGTATCCACACTTTGCAGATCAGAAGAGGATGTAAAAATTAATCTCTTATATTTTATTACATTTAAAATTGAGTAATTTTCCAAATAATCTTTGCTACCAAATAAAAAAAGAAAAACCAAAACCGCAAACAACCCCAAAGCGTTAGCATGACCTAGAGAAATCAAAAGGGCTCTGTGAAGGGTCTCCAAGGCTACATTGAGAATGTAGTCGACTGAAGCATATATAAATCTGAGCTAGCTTTAGAACAGCTCAGAGACTCGGAGTAGTTACAATGGTTGCCGTGCTGCTGTGCTTGTTTCCTGGACAATATTAGCTTCAGATATAACATTAGCTGTGCCCAAGAAACAAATGCAAGCGTGTGCCCACCTCCTCCAAATCCATTAGTCAGACTAATGGGGTGCTGTAGTTGTTTCTTCAATAAAGTAGCTACTATTGTTATTAAGTCTCTTACTTAATGCCTAGTCATCTGTGGCTGGGACCTACCTACCAAATTCCTCACACCTGCGCCTTAGAAAGTGTAGAGCTGGCTGTTGTCATTAATGTTTCATCAAAAGCAAGGAAATTGTACTACGGAAAGAACGTTTGAAGAGAACCTGAGCCAGCCCTCCAGTCTGTAGCTGCACCACAAAGTTTATTGTCACTTCTCAATATAGTATTTAAAGCACAAATGACAGCATTTAGATAACCACCTACCTGACAGATATCACATCAAGGCAGGTAAATGTAAAACAGATTTAGTGCTCATTCATAAATGGCAATCACAGAGAAAACTGCACACACAACTGAGGTGTTAGAAACATTACCAACATACACATATTATGTGGTTCTCTGTTCTCAATCCCCTCTCCTTTCCCCCTTTTTGTCTATGTGGGTTAAAAACACTCTTAAACAGGAAATACTTCACTCTGGATGAACAGTGCATGGTCCAAAGACCCCTACCTTGTACAAGTAATTTTCTAACAAGTAGCTGAAAAAAAACCTCCACTTTTAATGTAAACTCTGATACTGCTGGTGCCCTGCTTATTATAAGGAATTTTAACAATACTACCTGTATCGACTTCACAATTTATTATGATTAAAAAAATATTTATAAACCCCTTAACTGCTATCTTACTAGAGTTCTATTATTGTCATTACCACTTTCATTTAATCTTTTATTAAATTTCAACACTAATTAACTTTTCTTATAGAATCAGAAGTAGACCTTAAGAACGCAGATCTACCTATAAATAATACAAATGCAATGATGAGGTCTTATTTAAAAGCTATTCCCTGTGTATACAGTGATAGTAGTTGTTCCACAGGGAAGACACTCGGAGGTCTGATCCCCCCATTGGCACCTGCGGCCATTTACGCTACGAGAAGGGAGACGAGAACTCTGAGCGGGCGCAGCGTTACATATACCTGCTCTGGAAATGACTGGACATTGAGTGGAGTATCAGATGCTCTGAATTAGTGTGTATCAAGACCCCCTAAGAGTAGCCTGAAGACCACCACAAGTGACATGATGCAACATAATTGTCTTTAGAGACGTCATTTAAAAGAGGAGTGAGGTTCTGGATGACAGTGTGGCACATTCCTTCAGTGTAAAATTCACTACTAGATGATTTTCTCCACATGCTTTAATACCAGCAGGTCATTAATTCACAGGTTGATAAGTTTTTGAAAAATGCCTGATAATGTGGTAAGAGGCATAAATACCCATATTTTACTGGAATGACAGAAAAACTCTCACTGAAGTTGCTTTTGTAATTGTCCTCAGAGAGAAACGGAAAGTCCTCCTACAGATTCACAGAGAACTCTATTTCATTATATGCAAAACCATCACCTAAATCCTAGGTTGTTAAATACCTGGTTAACCGCAGCTGCAAAACAAGCCTGCACCAGCCAGTTACAACCAGCCAGCTAGTAACAAACAGGAATTTGTATGTACATGCTGATAAAAAGGCACAAAGATTTTGGACCGTTCCCATCTTCAAACTCAGCTCTGTGTGCTCCAGGCACGGCATGCACCTCCTCCCTCTCTAGGCAGCAATGGCTAGTGCCGTTCCCACTGCAGCAGTTTTTGGGGATCCCATCACCGGTGGTTTTGGCAACATGGACTCCCTAACTTTCTAACACACCACCTCCCTTACCTGGGGCCATGACAGAGGGGGAGGTGGTGAGCACAGACTCCTCTCAGAGCCGCGGCACCACAGCCGGGTCCAAGGCCTGGAGAAGGGCAGGCTGCAGCATCAATGAGCTGATGCAGCTTTTCCAGAGGCCAGGCTGTGGAATCAAAAAGTGATTTCTTTTCAGTTGTACTCCTGGCTGATGTTGGTACGTGGAAGGGCTGATGTAACATAGAAGGATTCTCAACTTTAATACAATTTTACCAAATGCAGGTTCCTAGATTCATGCCTGTGCTTCATCTAGCCCAAGAATGAGTAGGTATGAGCAGTTTTCCCCATCCCTTTCTTTAACAAGGTGGGAAAACCAGTTTACAAATGCAGCTTTCAGATGAAACAAAAATTTAAAGTATTTAAAATTACTTTGAAAACACAGAAGTAAGGAATTGAAACTACAACCTACTGGTAACCCATGCTTTTGTCCTCTAGATGCCTGTGATATGTTCATAGATTAAAATCATTCACCCTTCAGAGATAAGAGTGGAGCAAGCCAACGTATAAACGTCTGAATCAGATGATTCACGATGGTTGGAGAAAAAAAATAAAAAGTCTACATTTGGATTGACAACTTATCTGTGGGCCTGTGCCAAGATCCTGCCTAATACACTTCAACGTGCTGAAATATTAAACCCCAGAAGCACAAGAACTAAAAGGGAAATTTTGATGAGCTCTTAAACAGGGTCATGAACATGATTGTACTTCTGCTGGCGCTACTGAAAGAAGTCAAAACTTGCCACGGCTTTTCCACTGTGAGCGTGGCAAAGAAAGCACTTTCCACTCTGATTAAAAATGAGATCCTGCAGAATGGGGAAGGCATCACCCTCCTGATGAAAGCCCTGTTCAGCTTGTCAGGAATGCTATTAGAGTTCTCAAAACCACTCCCAAGGTGTATTATGATCACATATATGCATGACAGCACTGACCACTTAATCCCCCTCCTGTCATAGGCAAGTTGGAGAATAAAAATTACACTGACACCCAAGGGTATTTTATAATAGAATACGAAATAAAATAATAAATTTGCAGATGATTTTGGCTTTGCCTCTTGGTACTGCATTATATACCAAATACTCCTGGCCTCTCATTCATTACTATTTAATTACAATAGAATACCTTTCTTTCAGACTTAATTAACCTCTGAAAGGAGTTTGTGACCTTGGGACCCTCCTGCATGCTTGCAACGTGCTGTTAGAATATTGCTCTGCCAGGAAACATTTCCTTTAATGCTGAGATTTAATGAAATACACAGGTTTTTACAGGGAATATACAAGACAGGAGAACTCTGCATGTGGTCACTTAATGAACAAGAGCCTAGAACATATCAATTAGATCATAAATTGATAGTAGATTAACATTAAAAGATGCCACGAGAGTATCCCCAGAGGACAGGCTCATTACAGTAAACATGATCACAGATGCTCTTCCCTATTACTTTCACTGTGGGGCAACGAAGGAGTAAGGAAACAAGGAGGGATTTGCCCATGTCAGTCCTATTAGTTTAAGCCAGCAGAAGCGTTAAGTGTCCCACCAAGTCCAAGGACAGCGTAGCTCAGCTCCAGCTCCTGTCTTTGTCAGAAAACGCTGTTCAATTTGAAATGCTGTGACTCCAAAAGGAAATCAGAGAGCGGTAACCTTTTCACAAGATGAGAGGCAGAACCACAGCCTGTGCAGCCGCTTTCATTGCTTTGCTGCAAAGCTTCGAATGATGGATCAATGTTGGCCCCTTGGTGCCAATCAGAGCTGATGCTTGCAGAGCGGGCACAGGTTCAGTAACTCACTTGCTAGCAATGTTAACTCTTCACAACGGATTCTTCATCATCCTGATAATTCCCTCTGAGAGCTAACACCCCCATCAATCCATGCATCCTCCTCACGTGATTCCCTCCTGTACAAAACCGCCCCAAAACCACCTCATGCACGGTTTTCTTTTTTCCTAAAATTAAAACCATCAGAAAAAAGAGATATTGACAACCACATCTGTCACTTTCTTAATTAAAAATATTTGTTGTCAAACCTCACAGATGATGGTTTAACAAAAAAAAAAAAAACCAAAAAGGCATTGCATTGTTTACTGAATCGTTCTTTTTCAGTTGTATTTTTGGGACAGTCTGTCTTTCTCTCACCACTCAAAATACCTTAACGCACACAATTCCAATCTGATCTGTCACTGGCATTTAACATGCCTGCTGCAGCTTATAAAATTAGAAAACATCAATCCGCCCACAGATACTGCTGGAACTTGCAGAGGCAAATCACATTTTTGTCTTTACTACTATACAGCCTTCCTTCCTTTCTTTCTTGTAACAGAATAATCGTTGCTCCACTGGAGTTATTAGCTGGGTTTATTCCAGAGACTTTTCTCCTTTTCAGCTTTAATATCAAAAACCACTTTCACTCCCTTCCCATCCTTTTCCTTGTTCCCTTGTAAGGGTGTTTTTCTACCACCCTTCCAATTTTTGCCTTTTTTAGATTATGCCTGTGCCAACTGTCACCTAACTTGTTTAGCTTTTCTAAACACTGAGGCAAAAGCCCTGCTGACAAAGAAGCAGAGATATTCAAGGTTCTGTTGCATCAGTGCGTAAAGACCATGTGATTTCAAGCCGTTGCAGAGTGACCTCACTTCTGCACAGAGGGGTGACAACCACAGGCACCGCTCTCAATGCTTCTGGCCCACAGCTGGATGACCAGCATTCTGAACGGTCACTGGACTCGTAACGCACGCCAATTGCGTTACAACACCAAATCACTCTACTACCCACTGACGTGCTTAAAGAAAAAAAAAAGCCAATCAAAAATTCCTACTGCCCTCACAGTAAATATTTTGAGCTGCACTTGAACACCAGTCTCTCTTTCATGCTGAGGAAAAAGAGAGGAATTCCAAAGGCACAGCCTTTCATCCATTACCTTTGCTACCTACTGTGCCATTGTTTCATACATCAGGCACTCTAAAAAATATACCTTTTCTAACCTGCTGATCCTTATCAATCTTCTTCACTGGCATCCTATTAGCTCTCCCCACACTAATCAGATAATCCAGTCTCAAGCTGCAAATCCGTAATACTGCCTTCACTTAGACAGTCATTCTTCTTTATCCATAATGCTGATAATGAGTAAATGAAGGGGAACAGCTACATGATTATTTACTGCTTCTATTCTTTTTTTTTTTACATGCCAGACACCTTTTACACAGAGTTCAAAATCCTTAAAGACACAATGAAGGAAATATAGAGCAAACTGCATGCACATGGGTACTCTGATCCAAAACATCTTATCTACACATTCCCATTAGCCATATAATGTGGATGGACCATGAATAGGCCACTCAGCTTAATTTCAAAAGAAAGAAGAAATTTATTCCAGCTGGAGTTTCTTAACAACCAGGGAAAGCCAGGCAGCTTGAGAGTCAAGCAGCTTGTGTAGGTGGACTAGTAGCTCTTGAGGGATACCCCAAGAAGTGTTTATTGCTATAGGATGAATTTCATTCCTGGTGTTACCACTTCCAAAGACTATTCTAAACATTTTTATCACTGTGTGGGCACCACAAAGTAGTTCCAAATACAATAAGCCATAGCAATTTGCAACTATTGCCAATGCTGGCTTCAAATGCAAACTCAGAGGAATAGATGCTCAAATGCTATTTACACAGCTAAAAGTTGTTTGGGTTTTTTTAAAGCACAAAGGATAAAAATGGATTATGTCCCTGTCTCTGGAGGATCTGGTTACTGACAAAGGAGCAGCGAGAGTCTCACACTTGCTCCATCCATTTCACAGGCTGTTGGAACAGTCAGTACTGGGTTGCTGAAAACATTAGATCCAGCTGTGGCAATTTCCCTGCTTGCCATCACCATGGAGAAGTGATGCATCATGTAAAGCATTAATTACATTGCAAGAATTCAGGGCAATGCATGGAGAGGGTGTAATTGCTTAGACATCTAGGGCTTAATCCCATCCCCATTAAATCAACAGAAGATCCTGAATCTGCACAAAAGGTGATATGGGTCCATATTTGGCAAGCACAGGCCTTATCTATTCCTGTTTTGTGACATTAAAGAAAAAAAAATAAGTAACAGTAAAAAGAAAAAAAGAAGAACCAAAACCTGTGTTAAAAGCTCTACCGAAGATGCATGGAATCTTAGTTTCCCCTCATTCACTGAGCGCATTTCAAAATCCCAAACAAAATAAAAACATAATTTCTAGCAGAATCTGGATGTAGCATGCCCACATAGTCACCAGTCAATTTGGTTTGTTTTTTCTCTCTCGAACGAAACATAAATTTCAGCCATGGTGAGCTGTATTCATTCTCAAGTATTATTCGTTTGACTCCTTTTTATTTTGCAGTCAATTTAGTTCAATATTCATTGCTACTCAGAGGAATAAGCCAGGACATCAGTCCAAACCCAATAAAAGATCTGAGCTTTTTACTTTAATGCATCTCTTCCTTAGTCCATTTCAGTATTTTCTTTATACAGTTCATGCATGTGAGCTAAAAAGAACTGCTGCAGGACAGTTGTATGTTTATTCTGAATGTGCTTATGATCAGACCGTCTCACACCAGATGGGTATTTTGGTGGTATTCTGAAACTGTCATCTAACCCTTCATCTATTGCTCTCTTCTCTCATCTCCCCAAAGTTCACTTTTCTAGGCGTATCTTTGCAAAGCTAATCTGTTCTTGAGGTGCTTATACGTGCACAAGTGCTTACAAAAATACAAGTGAGATTTAAAAAAAAATTTTGGCCCAAACACTCTCAATTTCTTACTTGGGCTAATGAGCCAAAGCTGAATGATGTGCTGATACTGGTCCAGAGTTCTGCAGAGACACCAAAACCAGTTTGCAGATAGACTCTAGACATGCTCATATGGAACGTCCTACATGAGTAGAGAAGCATCATGAGACAACCCCAGTGGGCCTTCATGCATCTCCATTTATTTTAAGACACTGTAACCTTGGATCCAATCTACCTTATCAGTGACACATTCTGCCACATGATCAGACATCATTCTGCTCAATTATTTGGGATTGGTAGGCAAGGTACTCCTGTACAGCTTATGCCATTTCCAACCGCCTTTTGACTATCTGTTAATATCACTGCCCCCTATATCTTGTTATCCCAAAAGTTCTTCCTTCCCTTACTCAAAACGCAGAATTCTTTCCATTTCTCTATAACTGACGTTCATTATGGCTTTCAAGCACCTTGCCTAAAACTTTTTAAAAATAAAGTCTGTATGCGAGACAGCAAATTATCTCTTTTATAAAAATACAACTAAATCAAGGCATTAGAAGACTTTTTCTCTCCCATTTTACAAAAATAAAGCCCAGACTGGTACCTAAATAAAGGCAGGTGGTATGTTGTTTGCAGAGGAGCATGCACACCCAGGAGTGTGATTTTTACATGAACTATGAGTTGAAGGAAAAGATTTGAGTTTCTCTAAATATAAATGTATCCACGAGCAGCTTTGGAGGTACCACTGTACACATGATCCACAAGTCTGAGCAAATTATTTCCGGTAGCAGAACAAAACTGGCTCTATGTCTCAGGGCTCTCACTTTTTACTGAGGATTAATCTTCATGTCGTCAATTTGTAGAGCTGCCTGGCAACCTTACCTGGTCCAACTGATTAATCGCTGCTCAACTCTTCATGTAGACAGCTTTGCAACTGGCTGTGCAGTTTTTGCTCCATGGCTTGTCCTTGTCAGGAGTGGCACAGAGTACTCATCACTTGACCCTAAATAGTTAATTTATTAACTATTCTCATTTATCAACTGTAATAAGTAGCTTATGATCATAGTTTGAGAACACAGTTCCTGGTTCTTGGTAGCATTTTCTGTGAAAACAACCAGGGCACAAAGCATTTTAAAATGAAAAGCTGAAAGAATCCATTTGTAAAACGGAAACACTCTTGGAATACAATTAGATTTAAAAACAAATCTTAGCAGAAGAACCAGGAAAAATAGTTTAGAGATAAATGGATTTATATTTAAGTTTTACTTCTCATTATATTTTATAATGCATAAAGTCCCCCATTTGCAAGCTACTGGCTTCACTAACACTAAATTTAAACAGATCTGAAGTATACAATCATCTGTTCTCAAAATAAAGGTGCCCATTTGAATGCAAATTGTTAAAAATCAGAACTTCTGGCTTTCACATATTTATAAAAAAAGAGATCAGAGTCTACTGAAGAAAGAGAATAGGAAAGAAAACCAAGAAATAAACATCCAGAATATGTTTACGCTCCAACAATCACTAATAAGTTTACTGAAAGCACATTTTAGAGACAGCAAAACCTAATCTGAATAATTTATCTATGGGTTTTATTTGTGTTCAATCCCATTATGTAATATTCTGTAATTTGAAGTCACCTGGAAGGGACTATACCCACTCTCCCCAGGAGTTTTCTAGACTATGAAAAAAATATAGCCAAAAAAGTGAGCAGGTGCTATAGCACCAGCAATCCTTCCCTCAGTCTCTGAAGGGCAGCAGCGCAGATCAGTCAACTTCAAGGTCATTTATTAACCAAAATTCATTTTAAGGCACTGATAGTATGTGTATTTCTGTGCTCCCAGACTGAACGTTGATCTTGGCATTCTTCTTAGTCCTAACAGAGCTTCTTTCAAATCTATGATCGCTCTTGCCACATTCAATATAAAGTTCATACTTTAAGTGACAAGTACTATTGCAACAAAGACCCAGCTTAGTTTGAGGCTTGTAAGAACACCCTAGTTTGGCTTTGCTTCAAGCACAGGAAAACTCCTGCCCCCCAGCCCACCCCAAACACCTGTAAAAAGTATTGCTCCATAAAAGCAAGCACTGCTTGCCTAATCCTTCATTTCTATTGATATTCAGAGATCCAAAAGAAACACAGGCATACATTTCACCCTAATGCTACACACAGCGCCAGCTTTCCCCAGAACCTGAGAATTACTCCTCAGGCACAATGAACCGAAACACTATAAAGTGCAAAGTGCTCTTAGGCCAGCTCAGGACTCTTTTCCAAGCTGCTTTTTCCAGCAGTGACTCAATGCACAGATATTTTATCACTACAAAGTCCTAACTTCTAGCATCAGGGTGGCCATAAATGATTTTTACCATGTCATAAAGCCAGAAATCACCCAGATGGCGATGACATTCCTCTACTTACAGTACACTAGGGGCACAGATACAGCTATTTGAAGAAGAAGCTGAAGCAATACAAACCCTCTGATTGAGAGACCTGGGATTAACTGAAAGTGTCCCTATATTCTCCTTTCCTCAGCCACTTCTTTTTTTTCTTTCTGTTTTTTTCCAGAATTACTGTTCTGGACAAATCATGACCCTTTCTTTTCCTGTTTGGCAATTATGACTTGACTTATGGAGCTCTTACTGGGACAGCAGAGTTTTATGGGGCAGATCACCTCACTGGTAGCCAGAAGACCTGGTTTCTAAGTCAAACTGTCCATCTGTTTTATATCACACCACGTTCCCAGACTTTTCTCCTGGTCCTTCCCATCTACTCCTTAACAAGATAAGGATCAGTCCAGAAAAGCAGTCTCTCACACTTAAGTCTGCTGATCTGGCTAAAACAACAGGGTCCTAACACTGTCTTTGAATGTCTTGAGGTATCGAAAGGAGAAAAAAAAAATAAAATCTGTGGACTTAAGCCAAAATGTATAGGAGTGCTAATGGAGATCAAGTCTGCCTCCACCTAGGACCTACTGTTCCTTATTAAATACTGATTTCAGGAGGAATGATACCTGGCGCCTTTTATAGGCTCAGCTTTTAACAAGAAAATATCAGAAAGCCAGATGAGGCCGCATGAACAAGGACAGCATTTTAGCCCTTCTTAAGGGCTATTTGACCCCATTTTAAAGGTGACTGACTGAGAATCTGAGATGCTTTGGTAAGTCACTGGATGACCTTGAACAAACTGGGAACAAAACAGAGGTCTTGATTCCCAGTTCTCCATTTTAACCAGTAGATACTACTCTCACTCTAAATGAAACCTGGTACATCTGCCTCTGCCACTTGTCAAGCACATCCAGAAGTTCTACCCAAGAGTGCTTTTCTTTTTTTACTCTTCTGTAAAGAAAGCAAGGTCTTGTACTAAGGCAGTAACTTACTTTCAGCATCTCCTGAAATAAAAGAAACAAGGTATGCATGCATCTGTCTACACACATGTACATCAGGGATTAAAAGCTAGCCATTTCATAAAGAATATGATGAGACTAAGCCTTCTTTCTAACAGAGGTGTAACTTTCAGGAGTCACAACAACAGGCAACGCTGTCACCTCCCTCATTATTAGTTATAAATATTACTATTATTCTACAATTTCCTTCTTGACTAGCAAAAGCAACAGAAATTCAACATAAAGAGTAAAAACAATCTCAACCAAATTCTGCTAATATTTAAGCACGTGTGTACTTTTTTTTTTTAAAATCAGATGATAATCTGCTGTTTGATTTTCAGGCGTGTGTACTGGTGGAAAAGCCCTTGTCCATTTTCTGTTATGGTTTATGGAATATAGTAGTAACTACAATTAGAAGCACTTCCAAGCAAATCTAGCTGTAAAACAGCTTTTACAGTGGGCTGCTGGTGTCTCCTTCAAAATATACCTCCAGTGTGTGATCTGCAAAACACAGTACTTCTACCCCTCCTAAAATTCTTGAGTGAATCTGAACTATGGCTATGTAACTCGCAGATTTTTCCTTTATAGCATCTGATGACTAACTGAATAGAAACGAAGCACTGTAGTGGCTTAGTCAATAGCTTCAGAAGAATATATACTCCTGGTCTGTCTTTATACTGCTGTTTAATATTGAGAGGAACCCAGCAGTATAAAAAGCACCAAGAATTTTCACCCCTCATCATTTCTGTAAGCATTTGATTCAGAGATCTGATAAGCCTAGTGACGTTGTTGCCCTAGTACTTTCAGGAAACACCTCCCAATACAGGAGGATAATCTTGGTTTTAAATTGAGGACTGAAACTATGAGCATCTCAGCTCTTCATCGTTTCTGAAACAAACTTTGAATTCTATTTACAGTGTAGAGCTACTGGAATAAAATTGTATTTGAAAATGTAATTGAGTGAAAGTAATTAAATTGAAGACAGAAATGAAAAAAGGCAAAACCTAAATGATCTTGAGAATTTCTCATCTGTACTACCTGAAAAAAACCACCACATAATGTAACTCCAAATGGATTCATCTTTCCAAACACTGAGAGATAAGTTGCTTTGGCTTTTTTGAAATTTGTTGGTGCCTGGCTGTTTTCTAAAGTAAGCTAGGATTTAAAAATGTATCCCAAGTCAGGTATTTCCTAAAGGAGCAGACTGTGGATAGGGACAGGTCTTCTGAGCACTCCTGCAGAATTTATTAGGATAAACTCAAGATCCTGATTTTGATCTTTAAACACTGCTACAGTTTTTAGGTCAGGCAAAAATGTCTGATGTAGAAGATTTCCTTAAGCCATTTGACAAATAAAGCACTGCCTCCGCTTTCAACTTTCATGGCTTTCAGACTGTAATCCCTCAATTCAAAGAGCTCTTCACCACCAGCAGCAACAGGAAAGCCATTTCAAATAGCTTTGACCTCATCGTTTCAGCGGCCAGTTTTTTTAAACATTACTGAAACATATCCTTATATCAACATTAATAAAGCAGAAACTTTGCATGTGTAACTATCTCACATCCTCCACAAAACATACAATGAATATGTATTCAAGACAAGAAAAGACCATTGTACTCTTCAACTCTGTACTCAGAAAATCTCATTCAATGTTTTCTGCACCAGTGCTCTAAATTTTGCCTGAATATAAGATAGCTTAAAAACAATATTCAGTTTAATCTGAAGAGTTCAAGCAAAGAATTCCTCTCAACCCTACATTAAGCTACATCAATGGCTAATTACCTTCATAAGTACCCTATTTCTAACCCAATATGGAACACAGTGAAGTATATATGAATTTCTCACTCCATAATCCTATTAGGGACCCACTTTTCCATGAGTAGAAGGTTATTCAGGAAATAAGACAAGAGATCATATTTTACAGATGTGTATTGCTAGCTGTTGCCCCACTGTTTCTTTTTTGATGATTTTGACAATGGAGACAGTGGTTTCTAAGATTAGGTAAATTCAGTGTAAGTTATAAATAGCCAATTGAACTAGCCAATGAAAGGAAGACAGAATTGGCAATACTAACCCTCACTAACCGCCAAAATGCGCGCACAAAGTCATCAAAATATACGGACAATTCCACTGTGAGTTATCTTTCCACCTTTCATGCAAGAAAGCATACAACTACTTTTCCTCATGGAAGTTACACTAGCTTAGTCTTCCTATTCAAAGGTTAAGCCTATTGCTTCCTTTTCAAACTTCTGACACAAAATAAAGCCCTGGAGAGCACATACAGCATGGGGAAAAACATGATGAGTTAGAGATCTGTGTGCAGTTGCAGAGCTACAATCTTGTTGGGATCATGGAAACATGGATGGAGGGATGAGTCTCTTTAGGAAGGGCAGGATGGGGAGATGAGGAGTTGTCCATTATGCGAGAGAGCCGCTGCAGTGCATGGAGCTCTGCCTGGGCATGAAGTTAAGCAAGCTAAAGCCCAAATGGAATTGAATCTGGCCAGGGATGTCAAAGACAATGTGAAGGGCTTCTACAAGTACACAGGCAACAAAAGGAAGACTAGGGAAAAAAAATGTAGGCCCATTGTGTAATGAGACAGGGAATCTGGTCACACAGAACATGGAAAAGGCTAAGGTACTGAATGCCATCTTTGCCTCAGTCTTTACTGGCAAGACCAGCCTTCAAGAATCCCTGGCACCAGAGACCAGGGGGAAAGACGAAAGCAAGGAAGATGTACCATTGGTGGAAAATGATCAGGTCAGGGAATACTTAAGCAAAGTGGACATCTATAAGTCCATGCGCCCATATCGGATGTAGACATGTGTGCTTGTGTTGGGTTTGCATGGCAAGGTTTTGGTAGCAGGGGGGCTACAGGCTACAGGGGTGGCTTCTGTGAGAAGCTGCTAGAAGCTTCCCCTGTGTCTGATCGAGCCAATGCCAGCCGGCTCCAAGACGGACCCACCTCTGGCCAAGGCCGAGCCCATCAGCACCTCTGTGATAGCATAGTTAAGAAGGGAAAAAAACAAATTAGAGAGAGCTTTTGCAGCCAGAGAGAGAAGTGAGAAGATGTAAGAAACTCTGCAGACACCAAGGTCAGTGCAGAAGGAGGGGGAGGAGGTGCTCCAGG
>VXBL01002476.1:124673-168227 GCA_013400195.1 Aramus guarauna | reverse complement strand
GTGAGTGATCTCTCCCTGTCCTTATCTCAACCCACAAAGCTTCTCGTTACACTTTTTCTCCCCTGTCTGGTGAAGGAGGGGAGTGATAGAGTGGCTCTGGTGGGCATCTGGCCCCCAGCCAGGGTCAATCCACCACAGTGCTGAAGGAGCTGGTTGATGTCATTGCAAGGCCATCCTTGATAATCTTTGATGAATCACGGCAACTGGCAGAAGAGCCAGAAGAGTGGAGGAAAGCAAATCTCATTCCTGTCTTCAAGAAGGGCAAGAAAGAGGACTCTGAGAACTACATGCTGCTCAGCCTCATCTCAATCCCTGGGAAGGTGATGGAGCAGCTCATCCTGGAAACTATTTCCAGGCATGTGAAGGACATGAAATTTCTCAGGAGTAGTCAGCACTGAAAAGTTTGCAATATGTCTGCATTTCTTCATTGATACTTACAAGGTCAAAACTCAGTAAGTGTAAGCTGTAAGAGCTATACAATTAAGACTTCTATTTTCCACATTAGCTTCTTAACACAAAGCCTAGGACATAGAAGTTTGTTAAATCCAAGTTAAAGAATTAACATCACCTTCTACAACCAATGCCCTTGATTCATTCTGACTAAATGGCTCATTTAAATCTGGGAAGTGAGGGGGTGACCACAAGACAAACTTTATATTCAGGAATATACATTGCTGCATCAGTTGCTTCTAAAAAGATTTTTTGAGGTCCCTGCTTGAAATTCAGCAGCTACATCAACAACAAATGTTTACAAATTTTTTTCTTAATGTTCAAAAACATATGTAGAGCTTCTTGGAGCTGCCTCCCTGCATGTCCAGTTCAAAGAAGAATTACACAGTAGCATCTGCGTTTTCATGCATTACTTAAGTTCATCTCATGTATGTTTTATATGTAGAAAATGCTACATCAAAATACATAACCATTTTCCAGTTTCACTGCTACTCCCATACTTTATGCAGCTCACAGAAAGTAACAAATACACAGTACAAATACAAAAATACAAAAACAAAGCACAACTACAGGCTAGGTGGAGAATGGATTAAGAGCAGCCCTGAGGAGAAGTACTTGGTGGTATTAGTTGATGAGCCAACAGAGTGCACTTGCAGCTCAGAAAGCCAACTGATCCTGGGCTGCATCAAAAGAAGCGTGACCTGCAGTTTGAGGGAGGTGATTCTACCCCTCTACTCTGCTCTGCAGTACTGCATCCAGCTCTGGGGTCCCCAGTACAAGAAGGACATGGAGCTGTTGGAGCGAGTCCAGAGGAGGGCCACGAAGATTATCAGAGAGCTCGAGCACCTCTCCTCTGAAGCCAGGCTGAGACAGTTGGGGTTGTTCAGCCTGGAGAAGAGAAGGCTCTGGGGAGACCTTACAGCAGCCTTCCAGTACCTCAAGGGAGCCTACAGAAAAGCTGGAGAGGGACTGCTTACAAGGGGTAATGGTTTTAAACTGAAAGAGGGTAGATTTAGATTAGATGTTAGGAAGAAATTCTTTACTGTGAGGGTGGTGAGGCACTGGAACAGGTTGCCCAGAGAAGGTGTGGATGCCTTCTCCTAGGAAGTGTTCAAGGCCAGGTTGGATGGGGCTTTGGAAAACTTGGTCTAGTGGAGGGTGTCCCTGTCCAGGGCAGGGGGCTTGGAACTAGATGATCTTTAAGGTCCCTTCTAACCCAGACCATTCTATGATTCTATGAAACTGGAAGGGTAGCAAAAGTGATCTTCTTAGTGATTGTAGCCAACCCACCTCATGTCATACAGTAAGTCTGATACACTGAAATACTAAACAGAAAGCCAGTATTTTTTATGATAGGATTATCCTTCCTCTCAAAGCCCACTGCTCCCCTCTAACCTGAAGCACTTAATGTTGTAAAAATTGCGTACAAGATGTCAAAGCCATCGCTCTGGAAAGTAGCATTTGAGACACAAGTACTAATGATTGTTTTTACAGGTGCCAATACGATGATAGTTTTCAATGCATCTTCACCTTCATATACCCCAAAGCCAGTGACACACAGGTTAATCGATGCCTTCAGATTTAATCAGAAAGTGTTGAGAAAGAAGTTGCTGTAGTGTGATACAGATAAGCAACAAGCTAACTCTGAAGTGGATAACAATGCTTCACAGTGATTCAAAGAAATACACAACAGGATAGGCAAGGCAGACAGAATAAGGCAGAGCAAAAGTCCCATAAAGATCAGCAACTCACCTTTAACTTTGATTAGCTGCAAATGTTTAGCAATCAAGAACGGTTTAGTAGTAATCCTTATTTCTAAGTGGGAATGGATGTTAACAAAGAAAAAACATAGTCTAAGGAAAATAACCTCTCTGGGCTGTAAAGCCAGAGAGAGAAAAGCAACAGAGCACAGGAGTCCATCCCTCCTTCCCTCTGTTCCCCACAATGACAGCTCCCAAGGACAGGGGTCTCTAGGGAAAAGTTATCCTGCCCTTTTGGTTACTCTTCCTACCCCTCCTGCTCTAGAAGGTGATTTGTTTTAACACATCATTGAAAAAAATAGCATGATTTCTCCTCATTAGGAGTTAAAAAAAATGAAGGTTTTTTTTTTTTTTTTTTTTGTGGTTTTTTTTTTTTTTTTTTTTTTTTTTTTTTTTTTTTTGTTTTTTTTTTTAACCAAGAATAATAGCAATTCAGATTTGTTGAGCTGGTTTTTACAGAAACTTATTGGAAAACCAAACACATCATAAAAGTGTCATCACAAGCACAGATGAAGACATACATCTTACATATGTTAATCTCTTGACCTAAAGTCACATTTTAAGCCAGCCTGCGCAATGCTATAGAGATGAAAGCGAGAGCTTCCTTTGCTTGATGGGAATAAGCGAGTCACTCAAGCACAGAAATAAGCCAAGGCAGGGATGGAGAGAACAGGGAACCAATGGAGGCAGGAAATGGGGGGCCCTTGAATCAGCTCTTGCTGCTTTCATTCAACAGCAGAGGCTGATTTAACATGAGAAGCAAATTAAAGAACTGTGAAGCACTGCTTAAGTCTCCTATAGAGCATCTTGCCTAGCTTCAGGGACAGCACTTTAAGACAGTTATGAACTAACTGAAGAGCAGCCAACGAGAGCAATAAGAAAAGATGACCAACAAAGAAAGGCCGAATGACCTGGGCATATTTTAGCCTAAAGCAGAGGAAGCTGGATTGGGGAGGGGCACTCCCACATCAAGATTTTTTCAGAACTAGCTAACTAGGTATGCACTAGGAATGGAACAGATAGGTTCGTCGTCACCTTAAAGCAGAAGAAAAGAAGGATGGATCTCCTGAGGTCATTTTTAGCCCTATATTTTTCCAGGATTTGGAAATGGACCCTTCAAAATAGCACAAGTACTTCACTTCTCTCCAAAAGAAAACACTCCTCTAACAGTCCCATATTGCAAGCTGTTCTTTCCTAGAATGTTACCATTTATTCCCACTCTAAAAGATTCTTTGTACGCTTTGGTGTCACTGAGAATCAAGCCCAAAATATCAATCAAGTTCTTTATTTATATCTCTTGGATATAGTAATCTTTCTAGAATTAAAGGACTATAAATTTAGGTTTTGATACAACACAAATAGATATCAGGGCTTTGAATAAAATAGTTTTAAACAGAAGGTTAAGACAGCATTAAAAAAATGATTAGCATCTCAGTAAAGTCTGAGCAGACAGCTCTTTAATAACACTGGACAGGGAATTTAAGGGAAAATACTTCAGAGAAGTAAATGAATATTCTTTCCAGCAGAATGATTTCTTTAAAGACAAAAATCAAAATTATGCAGGTCCTTTTTTGTTTCAAAGGAATCACTTTGAAGGTAAAATATAGCTACCCAAAGCAATTAAGATGAGAAGAAGAAAGATAGAGAAAAAGAATACTCCAAGGGCCAAGTATGTAAGACTGAAAGAACTATTCAGTCAAGGTATAATCATCCATTTTCCCCTGAATTATATTTATTTCATATGAACATAAAGGTGTGCAGAAGAGATGAATGGGTTACAGGAGAAGGTAAAATGAAAGCTCTAAAACGTTGTTCTTTGGAAAGCATCACCATTATCAGAGATAACTGCTTGCTGCAAGTCAAACAATCTTGAATTCAGACAGAATTTAAGTCGTACATGGCTCTGTGAGCAACTAGTAGGAGAACAGAAATAGAAGATTACAGAAGGAATAGCCCTACAACAGTTAGTAGTGCCTGACAGACTCCAGTCTTTGTTTTAGCAGTTGTAGATCTCAGCCAAACTTCTCACAGGTGACAAAGGAATAATTTACACTTAATTTCTACTTTAAGACTACAGTCTTCCTCTCCAACTCTGGCCTTTACTCTGAAGGACAGGAAGAAATCAAGCTTCCCTTGGCCTCTGTCATACACTTGCCATGGGATGAAACACAAAGTATGTGTCAGATTGTGCTGTATGAACAAAATTGTTCATAAGTTTGTAAGTTATACCAAATACCCGTCTCATTCCTTTGCCCCAAGAGTCAGCTTTATTCATTTATTTGCTTTTATTAAACTGTTTATGAGTTCTTGCTCAAAATAACCAAAAATCCTGAAGACAAGCAAAAAGGATCCTTAGTAACCTCAGATTACACAGTGTTTCATGGTTCCACTACAAAAAATGAGAAAGCACTTGAATGTAGTGTTTTGCATCAGAACCCCAGCTCAACACTTCTGGGGCAGAAACCTGGGATATTTTACAATTATAAATGCCATTACAGAAAACAAGAACATATTCTCCTTTCAGTTATATTTCCTCACCTGGCATACACATTTCTAGATAACCCCTTTGCCTTTGGTCTCACATATGATGCCCTGACACTAATTTAGAAGTAATTCAAAAAGAAAAGTACATTTCCTATTTTATTACTCATCTCACTTCACAAAGCAGATTTCCTCTAAGGCCTCACAAGAGGAATGAAGAGGACATACTTTGTATCAGCTCCTGGTGAGAGGCATCAGATGTTCCTTTAGTCAACCCTTGCAAGGGGCACAGCAAGTTTTTTCACAGGCTGCATCAAAGGCCTAGCTCTGACAGATGCGTAAAATAAGACGGACTGAGAGCAGAGCTTTAAAAGGAAAAAAAGACCAGTGGGCTTAAGGAAAAAAGGCATTTCAGGCTACCTGTGTATTTTTTAAAAACTGTAGTTGAGAATAAAATCTAAAGATAACATGGAGAAAATATTATACTACCTGCACAGTTCATTAAAGTACTATGCACAGAGTAGGCAGCTACTTCAGCAACTGAACAGATCCTGTTCCTCCATATTTTACTTTTCATTGAGAAGAGATGACTTCAAGTTTATTGTTAACATACCTCTCCCGGCTTTCTTCTGTGATGTGATAGAGATGATTGGCACCTCCATCAGCACAAACTCTCAGTGCAGCTGCAAGGGAAGAAACAGAACATCACTGTATTGGCATTACAAACAAAAAACCACAACCAGTTACTCCATTACCGACATTTCTGTGTCAGCTCAATTGTTCATTGCAGCGCAGGGAATAAACTTGAGATCTCGTATGGCTTTTAGCTTCCTATACTTGACTACTCCCCTTGTTTCTCTAAATAGACATTTGAAGTGGTTTTATCAGACTAGCGCCAATCTTCATCTGACCATGCTACTACACTTTCTAAATAGCTTATTTCTATCTATCCTAAACTACTGTCCAGTCAGCTTAAACTACATGGGGGGGGTGGGGGAGGGCAAGTATTCAAAACCTGAAAAGGGCCCATCCTCCATCTATGGGTTTGTACTTGTCTGAACAAGTGGGAACTTGCACCTTAAACCTAACAATCTTCTCATCCAAGCAAAAAGTTTACAATGGTGGCTCTATAATGACCTGCATAAAAACTAGGGGAAAAAAAAAAATACTTAGGCATGACAGTACCCGTTTTCTGCTTTCCCCCCGCCCATGACACAAAAACGGTAACTGCTACAGTTCCCATATTGTTCCACAGACTGTTTGAATCATCTGATATAGACCTTGGCTTTAAATCTTGAACTATCCTGGTACAAAAGGAACAAAACCACAGTAATTTTCAGTGCTTCCACGTAACTTGGCACCACAAAGGGCACATGCCACTAATTCCAATTGATTTAAACAAGCACAGATGTGCTGTTCTCTTGTGATCCCTTTGTTTATATAGACTTGTCAGAGAAAAGAGAAAAGCCTAACACTATTATTACAAAATCAGACATAAATTGGTATATTTTATTCATAAGCACCTCTATTAATCATCATTTAACTAACACACAGTTCTTTCATGAGATTTTTAAAATATGATAAGCTATACTAAAGATTGAAAATGAGAATCTTGTCTTGGTAGTCTTTATCAGTTTTGCTCCGAGATGCACAACTCAGATAACCACAGCATGCAAGATAAAAGAAACTGTCACTTCTACACGGGAGCAGAACATTCCTTCCAGGTCTGCAGGCAAAGAGAGACCGAGAGGGCTGAACCTCAGAGGACTGGGGGAAGGAGAGGAAAGGGAAATAGAGAAGAGGCAAAGAAAAGGAACAGCCTGCCCAAGTTTTGGAAAAGACGTATAAACAACCAGATCAGGCACTTCTTGCTAATGAGAATTCAATTTTCAGCTAAAGCTACTTTACTTTGGTGTTTCTCAGTGAGAACCACCTCTCAGCAGTGATACAAACCTATATTTTCCCTCTTGGCACTCATTAGGTGGGCAATCCACCTCTCCCCCTAGCTTAGCCATCAGTTTAGCCAGCCTATACAAATTGGGATAACAAAGTTCATTTCTGTATCTGCTCTCTTCTTTAAGCCATTCTTTCTTATCTGGCTGCTAAACTCCCACCACAAGGCATATTCCATACAGGTATATCCACCACACAGTACCATACAACCTCACCTGAGGCCTTCTGGAAAAACAGAAGAGAGCAAGGCAGCACAAAAGCTACCAGTTCATCCCAGGTAGCTTTGGGTGCAGCAGCTTTTTCCTGGAGGCTGCAAGAACGTGCAGGGCAGGAGAACCAGCATTGCTCTCCTCAGCATCTCTTCTAGCAATGCTCCAGTGACCCCTGCTCTCTCTTGCCCATAGAGCCACAGCACCCACTGCAGCAAGCACCACCTCTCTCAGCCTTCTTGTGCAGACCATGCCTTTTCTCTGTCTCCTTATCCTACTTCAGCCACCATCCAAAACCTTATTAACAAACCAAAGTTAAGCAGATTTGATCCTGACAAATCTTATTAGCTGAGATAATTTCTAAATTATGGTAGCTGGCCACCCACTTACCATGGTGATTCACTACTTCAGGCTCTTGCCAGGTTCCTCATCCACCCTGATGAACATAAACATCACTAGACAGGAACAACAACCTTTTCTGCCCACTGTGTTTGACTGGAAGCTTTTAACTTCTCCTCTCTCTTGAGGTTACAGCTGAAACTGGATTAATGTAATTCCTTTCACCTGGGCATATTTGTTAAGCTCTTTCAGGGAGTTCAGTTCACACAGAATTTAGTAATGGTTCATTGCAAGAAGAGTGTGTAATACCTGTCCTTAAATTAGCTATCCGGCCCATCGGTTTATTTAGCAGATATAAGGCATCTAAGCAAGGCCTAGGATCTAAGCAATTACAGAATCTTTTCTCTTCCCTTGAGTTACAAAAGCAATTTATCAACTGAGACACTCTTTATAAGCAAAACCCCAAGAACACTGCAAAAAAATTATTTTCAAAGTTTGGGTACATAACCTGCCTAAAGGATACCTCCTGGGTCAAAGATGTCTCCAGCTTTTTGCTTCTGAGAATAGTGATTTTTACACCTGTTCTCCCATACTTTAAACTAATAAGTGGCTTATGACTTCTGGGAAAAAAAAAAAGAAAAAAGAAGGGATGTGATACAGAAAAAGAGAGATGAAAGAGACTATTATGTGTCTCAATTATTTAAAGACAGTCAGAGCCTTAACTGTGGCAAATCATCTCAATGGACTCACCAGAAGTTAAGCCTGGCCTACTGCGCCAGATGACATTATTTTAAAAGCATGTGACTGAAAAGCTAAAACACACTGAGTAAGTATTACAGAACAGATCAATCTTCAATCAGTCTGGTACATGTAAACTACCAAGATTCTTCCAAAGACCTGCAACTGCCTAAGTAACAGGTCTATGACACTAGTATGCCGTTCACATGGATACGGGGTTATTATGTGATATCTCAAATCAAAATAGTTGCCTTATATAACTGTAATTTATAGCTGTCTCCCACATATTTATTCCTATAAATAAGAATAAAAAATAATTTGAAAAAATAAACTTGAGCAGCATCGTAAAGTTATTTAGAGAAACTATTTATGAGGTACTGATCCTTTACCAGCAAGTTAATAACTTACACTGGAATGAACCAAAGCCCCAGGTGCTTTAAGTAACTAGCAGGTAATTAACTGATTGGCTGGAGGCCAGTAAATCATATTATTTCTACAGCTATGAAGCAAGCCTTGCTTGATAAAAGGTAATGATATATATTACCTGGAAGAACATGTATCATTATTATCTGGAAGTGTTTAAGGAGATAGTCAGCAATTCTAAGCTTACAATTCAGATGGAAAATTCTCTATGAAAAGATAATAGGAACTGATTTTATACAGTGTCTTTTATATTAGAGACAAAATTGCTTTACAAACAACAATTTGGTCAAGGTACAGCACGGCAACCGTGTAGGCAAATCTAGCAGTCTCTAGGCACTTTGCAATAGCTCACTCAAAACCTCATTAATTATTTCAGCAGAAACTGAAGGACCTGAACAAGATTGGGGCTTTAGTTTGCTTGGCATCATGAAAAGAGAGACTCTTTCTTCCAAGAAGTTTACAATTTAAACAGTTGAAAAAAACAAATGAGAAGGTGAAAAGTGATACAGAGGGATGAAATACTAATGGTCACACGTGGGTCAAAACCAAGTTATCTTCCAGGGCAACCAAAATGAATGTCCATGCTTCTAGAGGGAATAACAACTTCAGTGGTCAGCCAGAACTCAGAAGGTCTTGCACACACCTTCTCTTCTGACCCAAAGGTTACTATGCCATTATTGGAAACTCCTCAAATTTGCCAGGTGTGGTACACATGGGAACGCTCTCTAGCTTATGTACATCAGAAAGAACTAAGTCAGTAAAGACATTATCTAAACGCTTTTTGCTAATCCTGGCTCTGTGATCTGAGCCAGGCTAAGGAATGATCACCCAAGCACCTCCCTGAGCTCTGCTGGGTCAGGAGGACCAACACCTCCAGCGAAGACGCTGTGGTGTGCAACTGGGAGAAGCATCTTTTTCAACCAGCACAACTGGAAGCAGAAGAGACCCATGCCCTTGGCCACCCTGCTCGGCTGGAGAGCCCGCAGGTACCGTTTCATGCTTTTGTTATCAGAAGAGACTACACTAAGAGCACAAGGGCAGAAGTGCACTGCAATGCTAGCTCAGTATGCCAATCTGCACTCCTTGGCATTACCACAAATTACAACCCTTCCGACCTGCATATACCATGTTAAGCTCCTCAGAAATAGCTCAGTCTGTCAAATTACCACCTTCTCTATCTGTCAAATTCCTTTCTGATATAACACCAGTGTCATTCAGTGAACTGGGGAATGGAGACATAACTGAAAAATCAGCTGTTTCATTGTGCTGATAGTGGAAGAGTACAGAAGCGGGAACTCAATGCCACTGTTCCTTTTCTGATTTTACACAACTCTTCTAGGTATGCAATCTGTTTCCCTTATTCATTTATTGATTCAGTAACCTGGTAACCATAATTAACCTGCCAGCATAACCTACACATAAGAGAACCCTTCTTAATTAATGACTTGGAGCACTGGTAGTGATGTGTAAGTGATGATATATGGTATACATGCAAAGAATTGCTTGGTTAGCTTGCTACAGTTGGCTAACACATTTTTGTCTCAGCATTAATAAAAAAATACCAGTTACCAGCAACAAAATGCATAATCTGTATTTATGTGCTTCCTCTTTTTCTCCTTTCGCCTGGAGAAACTGCAAAAACATGTTTAACAAATCCATGGCTTTGCGGAACTGCACGTTGCTAGCTAGGAGATATATTTCATCTCAAACTATTCCCTCTCACCCATGTGTTTCTACCTGTGTGATCAGGACTGTATGCAACTGCTCTCATATACCAAGTACAGTGCACTGCAGACATTTCTCTTCTGGTCCATCTGCAGCTCTGTTTAGCAAAGCACCTGTCAGTCCATATTAGTTTTCTGCTTTGCTGTTGGATGCTGGTCTTGTTTTTTAACTATTTAAAATAGGTCTATCCCTAATTTCTCTGAAATTGAAAGGGCTTAGCACTTATCACTAGTATTTTAACTTTGCATCAGTGCACAGGGCTTTAAAGAAGCATGATGCAGAACGTCACCTGCTCTCACAATATTCTGTGGTTCCAAATGAAATTCAAGAGACATAGAAGTGCTTTCTAAGCTGCTGTTACAGGTGCACGTTCATGCTGCCCTAAGCAGCAGCAGCAAAGAGTAGTCAGTCTTCAACTGGAGTACTCAGCACTTTCTATGACTGAGCTGGTTCTTAGGAATTTCAGCTAAAACTCCTCTTTTTTGGTCTTTTTTTTTTTTTTTCCCCCCATGGTGATTTGCAATTTTGCACACATACTTCCAACCCAGGAACAAATTTTAGTTTTACAAATGCTGCAAACAAAACAATGGCTGCTATTCTTTAATTGCCTGTGTACCCAAGAAAGGCCCATCAGCCACCCAACGTCTATACCGTCTGTATCACACAAAGAATGTAAAAGCCCAGTAGTCCTCCAGTAAAAGGATCACCAACACCAGAGATGGCAGCCTGCTTCCATATGGACTGGATTATAGCTCTCAGATGAAAAACTACTCTACATCTAGTAAGGTAATTATATGTTTTCTACAAAACTGCTGTGCTTCTTTAATCATTCTGCTTTGAGCTCTAAGTGTCATAGAGATCTCAGCTAAGCAGAGGCAGGATTCATTAAGCAATTAAATATGAGAATACAATGAAGAAACCGATGTGCTGATGAATTAAGAAACACTATTCTTTTCTCAGGGCATTAATTCAATATTGACCAAGTGCCACACAGATAACACATCTTCCTAAAAAGTTCACCCAGAAATGAAACACAGGGAAAATTAAACAATTTCTCCCACAGACAAAAACCTCCCCTGAATTTTAGCCAAAAACTAAGCTATACAATCATCAAACCTAAGATCTTACTTTAAAAATTTTCCAAAAAATCTTTAAAAAAAGAAAAATCAACCCTTTTAAAAATAAATTCTTAGGTACCAAAAAACACAACCACAAGCAAAAAAACCCTGAGTATCCGTAAATATACTAGGAGTAATGTGCTGTCAGATACAGAGGCAGGAGAGCAACTGTGTTCTCACTAGACTGAGTTTCTGGACTGTCTTCAGGTACACTTCCACACAGAGTTCATTACAATGATTCATATTCAAGGCTGCTGGGTTTGGAGTAATCTCTTGTCAGGTGTTAGATTTAATATTCCTACAACCCTCACTTAGGATATGATTTTCTCTTCTCTCTTCTGTCATTCTTCTCCCATTCTGTCAAACCTGGGAGCTGCGGTACTCCCCGTGCTGCCTTACGCCCATTGCTGTTAACAGGCGACGGGAGCAGCCCCGTGCTGCGGCACAGCAAAAACCAGGAGGAAAGAGACCAAACATATAACAAAGTACTTGCTGCCATCATCTTGACTAAAATCTAAGTGACCTTTCCATGACAAGGCTATGTGGCTTGATGCCGCTGGGGGAAGAATCAGGAAGAAGTTTATTCTTTTAATTTCATCCTTTTTTTCTTCCTCTTTGTTTGAAAAATGACAGCTAGAGCAATAATGTTACATTTAATCAGCTTTTCTTTTTGACCTGAGCACACATCTACTATTACCAGGTAGCTGTAAAAAACCACTGATTAGAGCACACAGAAACACAAGAAAAAAAGGACAATTGCACTAAAGTGTGTAATGGTAAACCTGACTTTTTTCCTGATACACTGTTTGTTTTGAATGTCTTTAAAGAATAATTTGTCAAATCAAAGATCCTCACAAATCAAACGATCTGCTGAAACACAGGTGGGAGATCCTGCTTGTGCCTTAAATCCTGTCTTTTCCAGAGTGAGAAGGAACCCCAGCTCTCTACAATCATATATTTGCATCTTATTGATGTCTGTTCTCTGACACCAGGAATTCCCCGGAGATTCCCAAGCCCTTCCCGCAGTGCCCCACGCCAGCCCCGGGGCTGGGACAGATCCTGGTTTGCAGACTAACGCACAAGGGGCCTGGGGCTTGTTCTGGACCGCAGCTCTTCCCCAGAGGGCGTGCAATTGGTAACTGGCATCCCCCATCCAAACGTTGACTATGTAACCCTCGATCCTCTGAGTCTCAAACGCCAAACCCCTACAGACACCACGCCGGCTATCCGTCACAATACATCCCATCAGGTTGCCTCTCAAATACCATCTTCTTTCATTGCTTCGTAAGCACAACGCGCTTCACTAACAAAGCTTTACTATAACCTGTCTACCAGTGTCCTACACCTACAACAAACACATGCATCAAAATAGAATTGAAGGTAAGGTAACTGAAAGAGTGTGCAGCTAGCTTTTTTCTGCATCCATTACCTGATTATCAAGTGAAATGGAGAGGCTTCAACATCAGTTTCATTTCTGAAGCTTTTAAATTAAATTGTTTAATAATTCAGTGTAACGTGCACTGACTTCAAGCTTTGAATGCAACTTTTTATTTCTTCATTTCATATTTTCCAGAGCTGCAAAATTGATTTCTGACACAAGGAAGACAAACAGCTACAAACGTGATGGAACATCCCAATTACCTGCAAATTTAATTGCCAGTCAGTGTTGTTATCAGGCAAACTTTAGTAGCAAGCTGACTTTATTCCTACATGGAAAAAACTGATATCCCCCCGCCCCCCGCCGCCAAAATCCCCTTTATTAGCATTAAAATATATACATTTGCACAAAGGACCAGATTATAAAGAGAAAAAAACCCTCTCTTTTTGATCAGGTGTTGCTGATTCAATGCTAGCAGCAGCAGCCTGGGTGCAATCACCACCCCGCAGCGAGCAGGACGGGGGGCAGGCGGGGAGCAGTATGTGGAAAGGGGTGATCAGCTGCGCCGAGACAGCGAAGGTGCAGAAATAATCTCCTACTGCTACTCGCCACCAGCGAGGCAATGTTCCTCATCACACCCAGCGTCAGTATTATTGTCTCTTCTGCTTCCACTGAACAATACGCATTAATAATTCAAGCCAACCTGCAAGTGTAAAGCAATGAGCATGATAAGTTCATATTCATGTCTATGATTAAATATTTTCAGCTAATACATTTATATTTCAAATTTTGTTTGCCTGAATTGGATTTGCAGTAGCCTGCAACTCATCAAAAAATTAATCACACACTCATTTTAAATAGCACAAAATGTATTAATTCTCATGGTACTAAAACACACCGTTCCTTAGCAGCCCAGAACAGATTTCCACACAGCCATTTTATATCATAGTCTAACGAAAACTTTTGTGCATCAAAGAAATTTCAGAACTCATAAAAGTCAGAAACTCCAATTTGGTTAAGACAACTAGAATATTAAAATGCATAAATTTCAGAACCAGTCAAACTTGAAACAATACCTTCTTGAACAATTATTTAAACTATTCAAAAGAATCATCTTGGTCTAAAAGTTGTTTGGAAATAGGTATCAAAAAGAGGGACAAACAAGGAAGCAGAGAAGGAAAAATTAAAATGGTAAATAAAATTTCCTAATGCACATGGAACTGTTCTTTATAATGTATTTTCTAATGTCTTGATAATATACAGCTACCCTATGTTCATGCTACATAGTCCTGTGTATAGATCACTTCCCCTACTCATAACAGATAAACTGTTCAATAGATTTTCAAGCAAACAATAATAGTAGTAAACTATTAAAAATAGCATCAAGACAAATGGTCAAAAAAAGAGGACGTATTCCATCTAAACAAACAAACAAAAAAAGGTTTTATGGGGCATTCTTTAAAGACACCATAAGCCAATTTAATTTGAGAAATGGACACATCGTCTGAATCTAGCCCAAATTAAGAGAATACTTTAAAACACTGAAATCAAGCCAATATCTTGGAATTGCTTGTCTAAAACATTAGGATCAGATAATATCATTTATGACAGTTTCAGCCCTTTGTATCTGACTGACCCTCACGTCTTTTCCGTTCTCTTAACACTCAGGTTTGGGCAGTGCTAAGCTACAGTGGAAGTCCCCTCAAGAAACTCAAAATATAAAGTTAGCTATTAAGTAGACTTGATCGTACCTGCTTTATTTCATATTTGGAATAGCTACAAGTACATACACACTGCCGTTTGCACCAATTTAAACCCGAATGATTTCATGGAAGCACTGGATTTGCATCTCTATTACTCGGGCACTGGCACCTAAATACAGTTCCAAGGACGAACGTGAATGCAATTTTGATATTATAATGTATTGCTCCTTTCAGGAGAAGACAAGTTTTCGCTACCTGCATCAAGACTAATCTTGATCCCCAAAATCTTCCTACACAAAATAAATCTAAAATTGAAATAATGTTCTTGCTAGGCACTTTCTTTTTTGCTAAATTTTCCAATAGTCAAGAAAGAAGGTCAGCTTGGTCAAGAAAGAAGGTCACCTGATACAAGCTAGGACAGAGACACAAAAGATCAGATCTACAGTATAATTTTGTCAAACATGTTTCTTTCATTATTCATATTTGAAAAAAGGAGTAGGAAAACCCATAAGGAAGGACAAAACGTGGTATTTGCATTCTTAAAATAATATGGGTGTGAGTTTGCATTTTCAAAAGAAATAAACACCACCAACAATCATTTTTGCAAAGTTTTAAGTAATATTGATGAAATTATACATTAAATCATCGCAAGACACGAAGAAAGCTTATTTGGACAGGCAGAATCAGATACAAACCACACTAGAAATTGTAATTCTGAATGCAAAATGGGATATCTCATCTGAATTCTCTTACATAATGCAAATGCAAACCTAATACTTTTCTCGCTGAAAAAAAAAATAAAATCAACATCTATATGCAAACAGTCTGGTTATGAATGAAGATGGCATAGCAGTAGTTTTCCAGTTCATAAAAGTGATGAAGAACCAAGTGCATTGATTTCAAAACCTCTCTTTAATGAGGCTATAAGAGAACCTTAAGATGAAATTTCCAAGTGAAAATATTTGTAGGAGGCAATCTAGAGTTTACTGAACAAAAACAAGTGTATGTTCTCAAGGGGAACAAACTTCTGTGTGACAACTCTCCTCACAGCAAGGCTGCAAACAGAATCAGAGGCTGCACTTACAATACACGACCTGCGTATCATCCACGATGCGCCTGTGGGAAAAACACCAGGCTGTATCAGTGTTCAAGGTGTTCTCTATTCCTCCTTCTGAGATAAGAAAAAATCCACCACCATCTGCCTTTTGCTGAGAAGTTTCACTGAAAATTTTATATTCTGGTTCTCCTGAGGAAACGCGCTGACACAGCTTTCCAGATGACAGTGCGGCTGAGGAATATAATGCCATTAGTTCACCAAAGTCCTGAGGTGATCCATATCTAAGTCATCCCTAAAATAGGAAAAATAGATGCAAAAGAAAAAAAGCTTTGTGTGTATGCTATATGAGGATCCAGCTCAATGCCTACATGAGTTGGCAGGTTTATGCACAACTAATGGCAAACTGCAAACCTACTGGGTAGCAGTGAAACACAGGATTGAAACTGTAAAATTATACATTTACTGGAGGTAAATCCAGCCTTTTAAAGATTTTTAAGATAAGGAAGTTCATAATTTAAACCATATTTTGGGAAATACGATATTTGGATACTATTTAGAGAGCCACCCAATTAGTAACCCACGTAACATCAGTAAACCACTAGCTCGCACTTTCTATTCCACCAATTTGCTCTCCCACTGAAAACACTGAAGTGCTAAAACCTTAGTTTTGATGTTTTTCCACGGCATATGATGGAAAAGGGCATTGAGAGGATGCTGTTCACCTGCTGGCCTCCGACAACTTGTCTCAAGTAATCTGTTTATAGATCTTTGTGTTAAGCAGACACAGCTCTCGTCCCCCGCCTCTGAAACAGCATCACGGGCAGTTCCCTAAGGCCTCCTACAGGAGAGAGGCTTAAGGTGAACGGAAAAGTAGAGGCTCGGTGGTGAATTCAGCCCCCAAATCTGGGACTGCTCAGTGATTCAGGAAAACCTGCAAGCTTCTCGACTATTCTAAAACTATTTTGGGTAGCAGATTTGTTCATATCTAATTTCCAGTTACAAAGATGTTCAGTACACTGCAGATGATTTTTATCAAAATGCTATAGAATTACTGCTTCAAGCCTTGAATTTCAATGTGTTACAAATACAAATAGACCTAAAAATGCAAAATGAAAGAACTTTTTCCTCTCATTCTGGTCCATATTTTTCATTTTGAAGCATACATTTTTAAATTTTTTTTCCATTTTTTAAGCATAAAGTCTGAAGTTCAGAAGTGAATTCAAGGCAACCAAGCAGGAATTCTTTGTTTTGTTCAAATTACCTCCTCTCTAACTGTATTCTATCCCCTTTTAAATTAATGCTAATATGGAAGCATTTTGCCATCCCTCAATCATAAGCCAAACCATTTAACCTTTCTGGAACAAAGATTTTGGCCTTTTCATTTCTTGTAGTCAAAACGTGTGCGTTCAATAGGCAAACCCTTAGATTTAGCACACCGGAGCTCATTCTGAAAGTCTGCTTTAAGAACACATTCCCAGTGAAACAAACAAGCAAAACCCCAGGACACAGTCTTGTTCAAATGGTAATACATTGTGTCCTGTTGCTCTTTGTTCTCAAAATGGTTCAATGAAAAAAAAAAACCCAAAGAACTATGCGGTAGCTGTGAATCTTACTACAGCACTTGTTCCTTTTCGATGTTGCTACATAACTGGAAATTATCACCCTTTAAATTTTTTCATAGAAACAGTGCTTATTAGGGTGGGAGAAAAATTATCCTAAGTATATCTAATATATCTTTATTTAAACCAGCTAAGTGTTGACCAAAAAGAGTATCAATATTCTATTTAATTTACAAGCTCTGTCTATAATAAACACTTCATTATCAGTCACAGAAAATATTAGAAGACAGGATGTTCAAATGTGATTTGAGTCACTGCACCAATCCCACGCTACCCTAACAGATGTGCTGGAGATTCCAGACTAGTACACATGACATTTTCATTTAAAGTAGTGTGTTCCTGTACTTGGCCTAGTTTAAATCAGTATTTAATCAGCTAGCAAAGAGCTGGTAAAATGTTAAAAAAACCCCACCTTTTACTTGTTTAATCTGGATTTCATCTTTCATAAGCCCTTGGATCCTACAGTATTATTAGCTATTTGGCTTTGAAGCACAAAATTATACAGAAGTCAGTCTTTTCACTTGGCTGTTATCTCCCTGTTTTAAAGGAAGAGCATTCCTGTCTTCCCCAGATACCCAGTTCTCTCTCCTTCTGCACAACCGTTCTTGACCAGGTCCTCTGCTAGGTCCCCTTGGTCTATATAGGGGAATTCCCAGACCAGAACCTTATATGTTGAACATTAAAGAGAGTTAAAAACAAAAGCAAAAAACAACAACAACAACAACACAAACAAAACCAAAACACCACCAAAATCCAAACCACACACAAAACCAACACCCAAGAAACCCAAAACAAAACAAAAAAACCTCCCACAACAAGCACGTATTAGTGTGTGTAAGGAAGGACTTTCCTCAGTTCACCTAAAATATTTATTTCCTCACTACTTTTTACTAGTTTACTTCCAAATGTACGTGTTGGTCATGAATTAGCTAAGACACTCAAGGTCAAGTTCAACCAGCCTACTTCAGCAACGTGTGCTTAGAGCAGGATCTTCCCTTTTGGTGAAAGGAAAACAATTCATCTTACTCTTGACTTGATAATACATGACTAAGCCCCTAAAGCAAGTCAGTTGTCCTGCAGTGTGAAACACCCAACACGGGGGGACTCTTCTCCAAGCAAGGAGCAGGAATAGCAATGCCCTGGTTTCACACGTGACACTCGCTGTCACGCCGACCTGGAAAGACATCTCTGAATCCTTGATTCACAAGACGCTATGTGGTACCTCTGTATCATAAAGGCAGCAAGCATCGTTTCACCAAGGAAGAAAAAGACATGCTGTTGCTGTGCTTAACCTGCCCAAGGCCTCACCACCTGCTTGAAACAGTCCCCAGAGTTTCTAATGGATTTTGTAATTTGGAGGGGATTTTTTTGCTTAAAGATGCAATGATTTCTCTATGAAAGATGAAAAGATGAACAAACTGCCATCTTTATAAACTAAAATAAGGTTAAAAAAAAAAAGAGAGAACTAGAGACCCTGGTGCTTTCATTTATCTTGTGTGCAGGTAAAACTGAGTATCATCAAGTCACAGTTCAACCTGTCAATAGTCCCCTGGTAGAGAAAAAGAGTTTCAGAAATTTCGTTTAACAGCTAGCTTTCCCGTCTGAGAAACATTTGATGTTGTTGCTCTTTTAGCAAACCAAAATCAATAGCTGTGAACAACAGAAGTAGGTTAAACTTTCCTTTCTGTGATTAATTCTTCCGGAGCCAACCTCACTCCTAACTTGTACAGTTTTAAAAGTTTTATCTGGAGGGAGCTTTTGCTTTAAGCAAATGTGTGTGTGTGTATTTGCTTTAAGCCATATTTTGAGATGTTCCTGCATGCAACTGGTCCTCACCCCCTGAGAAGGTCTCTAATGTCAGTGAAGGCACCTGTGCTGAGCAGAGCTCTACTCCTCAAGCATCAGGATTCAAACCATACTTACCACTCTGTCCGAATACACAACGCTCATAACAGTTCAAGCCCTAACACTATACATCTTCGCTCTTTCTCTCTCCAGTGTCTGCCTTGATCCCTAATAGCTCCCTCTTTGCCGTTTCATCTATTCCAGCTTCCGGATGCACACATCAACTCATCAACTCATGGCAACATGTCAGCCTCACTCTTCCTCCCACATGCAACAAAAAAATTAATCTTCTTTTTTTCTCCTACTGTCTCCATTCTCCCACACTACTGCTCCCCAACCCCATTGCCTCCTATTTCAGGGTCTGCATTATGAACCGCACAATTATTTTACATTACTTAAAATTTAGTAAAGTAGAAAGCGTAACCAGAAGATCATGGAGTTTCTGGGGTTTTGTATAAACATATTCAGAAAACAAAGAAAATAAAACAGGTTCTCATAAAATAAGCAAGAATAAAAGGGGAGCTATCATGCAATTTCTCTCAATATGCAATAACCTGTCGCTCTACCAAGGATGAGACCACCGAGCTGAGCCGTTCCCACACCAGCAGCAGTTTCTCAAAGCCCGTAGCCATCTGGGCAGGTGCAGGATGGAGGCAAACAGGCCTTGGGGAGGCTGGTCTGTGCCCAGGGAGCTGCAGAGACAGCACTGCCATCACTCTCGCCGTCTGACGGGCTCTGAAGCCACTGGAGAGCGGGGAATTGTGCGCTACCTTCTGCCTGGTGCAAAACACACTGCCTCCTTCCAGCGGCAGACGAGGGTCACAGTGAGAAGTCACCGGTGACCCTACACCCCTCGCCACCACAAACCAAAGAGAAAGCCTTTGCGGGAGGAGGAGGCACCCACCCGCCACCAAGGAAATATCCATCTGATTTCAAGAATAAAGAATGGGGACAGATAGAAAATTAAATTATATCCCTTTTCTTCCCAGGCCTGAGTGGTGCATTTCCTCACATATAATGAAAACAACAGGTAGTGTTCAAAGGAACATTTACTTCCTGAGACTGCTTATTTCACCAGGGCATTCCCATTCTCTCCTTTTCTAAAGAGGAATGACACCACCCAATAAAATGATGCAATATGCATTTGGAAAAAAATAAAATAAAATAAAAAAACCACCAAACCACTGTTCTGTTAAAAATAAGAACACTAAGAAAGAAATGCTCGTGTAAGAGGATATTATTAAAAGCAGCTGTACAGAAATATAAAAACAAAAAAATACAAATAATTAAAGCTAACCTTCAAATTATTGTTGCAGTCTGTAAGAGACCTGCTGCAAACTTTAATAATATTGTTTGGAACATCAGTCATTTTGCTCTTGCTGAAATTCATTTTTGATAATGCAATAGTAACATCTCAGGAATGATATTAAGTTTCTACTTTGTATTAAAGTAGAATTGTATTAGCATGGTACAGTATGTGTATCCCTGCTGGGATTACTTTCATGCTGGAAAAAACAATGCTATTTTTCTATTACTGAAATAAGTTATCTCTTTTGACAGTGGAAAACATATTTCACTGAACTATAAACTAACAAAATCTGTCATCTAAGAGGATATCACTAAAGTTTCTCTTCTGATGTTACTTTCAGCTCCTAGCCAGCATCAATTCTTCTAATTTTTTTGCACAAACTCATTTGATTTGTGGCATACCTGTGAGCCCATATACTAACGTTAGCATGTCCAGTCCAATTACTCTTCCTCAATCCCTGACCAAACTATTGGGAAATCTGCCTGAGGAAAGAACACAAGATTGTGACTGACAGAGCTATGTCTTTCTGAATAAAACTCAAGCGTCCTCCTTCCTGGATCTCTCTATCCAATCTCTGCATTTGACTACCTGTACCCCAAGAGAGTGAGCCCTAAAGCTGCTTGGGGGGGGAGGGCGTGGGAGAAATGGGGAATCAGAGTTATGTTTATGTTCAAACACATCTGTACTTTACTGTCATCATTTTGCAAAGCACTCAGCCTCATCCTAACTTTTGTTTTTCACTTTAAGTGGTGGGATCACTGGTTTCTATTCACCTTTCACACTGCTGAGTTATGCTGAACCTTCTCTAGCTGGTCCTAACCCATCAATTTCTTGTTGGGGCATGGAAGAAATGAGCTCTAGCAGGGATTTAAAAGGGGAAGAGTGGAAGAGAGGGGAGTTATCCGATAAAATCTGCCTCTGGTACAAGCTGCAGTTTCAGATATTAATTAGGGATGTTATCAGAGACAGACCTGGAATCAAGCCCCTCACTAGTGGATCAAGCCCATGGTCAGCAAATACTGATACTACAGCAAAGTCTAGGCTTTAGCCACATAATTACTTCAATTCAAACCAAAGTGTACATTTCCAAACATACATCCTAATTTGTCATTGCTGAATGACGTGCAATTCACAGTGCATTTTGTAGCCATTCCAAAGCTGACCAATATGTTTCCTCACGCTGAAGCCACACGTCACACCGCTCCTGCAGAGTAAAGGAGCTTAAAGAGAGATTAAATTATCATATAGGTGGTGCATAAAACGGCGTGTCAGGTTTGGAACTGGCTCATTTACACCATGCAGGTTCCAACTGCTGGCCCAAGGGGCATTTTTTAATTTAGCAATAACACCAGATTCAAGAAGAAGATAGGGAACGTGAAAATATTCTAGAAAAGCTACTAGCAATCAGTTGGGGTGCAGAAGATCACCCCTTTGAGCTATGCACTAGCTTTCTGTCAAGTCTGCCCATGGCAGCAGGTGTCGCTGTAAGGCAGAGCTATGGCAATTAGTAAATTACTGGGACACAGACAAGAACAGAAGCAGGCAAAGATGCTTTGTGGTACGTGGTAAGGACATGGAAATTCTTGACAGCTGGTAGCTACGCACACTTTTTGTGCTAAGTGTTTTGGTTGCAAACATGATCAAACAGCAGATTGCCAGTATACACCTGCTTAAAACAAAAGTATGGAAACTTACTATTGAGGTAACAGCTTGCATAACGGCATTCATTATGTATAGTTTTCCATTTACTTACTGAGTGCTTAGTCCTCTTCCACACATTAAAGAGTTTACTGCTATTCAGTGCAAACAGAACTCCACGCAGCACCTAGTTAAGCTCCTCTGGAGCAAGGCTCATCGTTGATTCCTCCGAGCACAGCTGGGAACTACCCAAATGGTGCCTTTAAGTTCTTGCAGTGGGCCTTTCAGGGCTAAATTCATACATAAATTTCTGTCACTCTAGTGACCAGTTCATCCCAGGTTATGGATATTACATCTTCTATGGAGCTGTGTCAGCTGGGTTATACACCACACAGAACAAGGGCCAGAAAGCCTCTTTGGTCTGGTCTTCATTTGTGCGCCATTTCAGCCAGAGGCTGGCATTAAAGAGCACCATTTTTGACCTGCTTTGGGTCCTTTAGGATTCTGTAACATGTTTCCTGCCACACTGCCTGGAAATTGCAGAGGCTGATGTCTCCCTGAGCGGAGAAGGGTTTTTTTTCCAGGAGAGTTTTCAGCCTGCTGTCAAGGAGTCTCCCTTCTACTGCTTCATGCCTGAAATACTAGCCTTCAGTTACTGCTGACAGAAAAAAGCCATTTTCTGCTACAGCATTGAGTCATTTTACAAAGAAACTGCCAGAGAAATTAAGAACTAGTCTTCTATTACAAAGGCTGACAAGGCAAGGAGAGTAGTTTAAATAATGACAAGGCTAGAAAAATGCTAGCTCATGGTCCAGAGACTGCTAGAACAACCGTGCCATGATTTACTTAGCTGGAAAAGAGGGCTGTTCCAGCTTAAGAACAAATCCTACAAGGTCTTGACTTGCCATAATGACTATAAGCCAAGGATAGAAAAGTCACTGCTCTTACCACCACCAAAAACTACTACTAGAGGTGCTCATGTAGTTTACAAAATAAAAAGAACACTTACAAAGCAGATTTACGTTATAGTAAGAAAAGGTTGTGCAGGCACTTGAAAAGGGCACTGGGGCAAACCCCAAATGTGCTGAGTACATGCACTGCCGGCAGCCAGACAGAAGATGCAGCTCAGCAGAACCAGTGAGAAAACTCTGAGTCTGGAAGGAGCAAGGTAAAATAGCTTCTCATCAAGGAATCACCTTAAAGCTGCAGGTAAAGCATACTTGGGGTTTTTTTGTGTTTCTTTAACCAAGAGAAACCATTTCTATGGCAAAGGTTTTATGCTGGCCTCTCTGAAGTGCACTCATAGTTTTCCTGTGGGGAGAAGTATAAGCACTCGGAACATGAACACACAGAGACAGTCGTCCTCCAGCGAGGCACTCAGCTACTATTTCACACTGCCACCAGAGATGACACCGCCGTGCCGTGGTGGCAGCTAATGACAGTAACACATAGCCAACTGTCAACCAAGGGCAGTCAGGTCTTCCCTGCTTCCTTTTCGCATTTTCTAAACATCTGAGCTGAACCTGCTTTCTTCTTCCAGCTTCAAAACCCCAAGCTCTCCTCAATACGCTTGTAGCATCCCATTTACCCTTGCACAAGGACTTCCAGAAGCCACAGCAGATTCAGCTTCTGAACAAGCAGGACGGTTAAACAAGTGCATCAGAGCACTGCGGGGCATCAGGCAAGCAAGGCACCTTAATGCATCTTTTCTTCTTGTCATTCGTCAGTCTCTTTTTTCTTTTTTTAATTTAATATGAACAGGATGAGGCCTAAGAGTTTTTGCGCTTACAGTGACTGGCATATTGTAGGCTCTCTCCAGGCACTACCGTAATAAAAAGAAGACAGACAAAGCAGAGAGAAAATGGATAACATAATATCTACAAAACACACAATACCCACTGGAAGCAACCTGTAGGTTGCTAATGCTGGTCCCTAATGCAGCAGCGCTCTCTTACTTTGGTCTGCACAATATCTAATAAAATACAACCTCTGGGGAAGAAACTCATCATCTCCTTCTGTTCCTCTATGCATGCAAGACCTCTTCTGGTTTACCAGCTCAGCAAAGATCCTGAGCTGTGATCCGCTGTGATCAGAAAAAAAAAGGTGCCAATGTTACGTACGTTGCTGTGGACTGGACTCAGCTTCCCGTGACTGTGACTGATCAGCTAGGCAGGAGGTGACAGACTCGGTGGTCTACTCCTGCGAGAGTTTTCTGCAGGAGTACTTGGTCCGTGACCCGAGGAAGGTATGCAGCCACACCAGGGGTGGGCTCAGGCAAAGCAGGCACGGACATAGCCCTGCAGACAACGCTCAGGCTTGGGGAATGGGACACTTCACCGCTACATCTGTCTGAGGATGCAGGAGTCAAGCCCAAACTCTGAAAACACAGCCTGAACCAGGGGAGACACAACAGCAGCTTATATACCTGCACTGTGAAGCGGCTTTAGAGGAGGGAAGAAAATCCTGCAGACCAGAGTCAGAGAAGAATAAGGTTATGAAAGGTTTTACGTCACACGAAGCATAACATCAAGTTAGTGATTATAGTCCAAACAGGCCCCAATTTTATTTAAAAATTAGATTTTTACTGTCTTCATGTTTTTTGAAAAAGATGATAGAATTGCATGGCCTGTTAAAATTTGATTTTCCATGGATTTAAGTAATGAGCTTTTGTATAAATAACAGGAATATATTGCTTGCAATATCCCTTTGATAGACAAGTTTCAGGGAAATCTGTTTTGAAAACATATTTAGTAGTAAAATCAGAAACCATTTTCAAACTGAACACATTTTAGAAGGCATGACTTGAAGAAATGTTTGTGGCAATGCAGGCAAATGCCATCACAATGTAAGAAAAAAAGGAGAGTATAAAGTGTGCAACGAGAAAGAAAGGATCACTGCTGAAAATGTTCAATATATTCAGTACACTTGAAATATTTCTGTTGCTTGGAGTATTAAAGCATGTTAAATTTCCACCTAGTTTTTTTTTTTCCTGTATTTACTATTGTGTGGCAACATTAAACCGGTCTTTTCAGTAGTTTTGTCATTTTTAAATGTTTTTATTCTCCCCTGGACTGTTTTAAAAACAGTTAAAGGTTTAAACTATTAAACAGCAAAGCAGCCCTAAAAGCAAAACTAGATTTTGTTACTGCAATTGCCGTTAACAGCAGAAGTGTGCCTTGTGCGTGACCGATGGACCTTTAATGTTCCTGTGACATGGTTCAGAGTAGCTTGGTCCATGTCCCAACCGGACTGGAGCTCCATAATAAAGTGAGCTGTGCTGTGTTAAATGTAATTCTTCTACGAGAAAGCTGCGTCAAGTTTCGCAGGCGTCCTACCATTAGAACAGAAAAGTTTCAGCTTCAGCTAATGTGAATCCATACAGCTATTTAAAATCCCACCGTCAAGGGCCACACATGCACCATTTGTTTATACTGTATGTTGTCAGCCTTCAATTTTGAGCCATCTGTTATTGCACCAAAATGCAAAGTAGTTTTATCAAAGAGAGAATGCTCAAAGCACCAGTGAAAAGACAGCTGAAAAGTCCACAAACATGTATCTCCAAGATACCTGCTGAGCCTGAAAAGCCATGTTAATAAAATTCAGAAGGGCAAGCAAGGTACAAGAGGCTACTGAACCACAATTATTCTGTTTTCACCAAACCATCTTAAAATACACATTAAAAAAATCTTTCATCTCCACTCTATTTGTGGGAGTACATCATCTGTATCAAAAAGCTCCTATGCCCTTGACAATATGAAGATCAAAGTGTGGACATTAGTATCATCCATGGTATCTTCTTTAGTGAGGTTTTTACATTATTTATATCCAATTGAGAACAGTTACTTGAGCTACGCCTTCTACACACATTCACTAGTCTTCCCAGCAAGCATATACTCCTTTTACTTAATATTAACTCAAATCAAATGCTCTCCTCACAGGACTGTTAAATTTGTATCATAAATAGGCTACATAAATGGCCCCATGAGCCAGAAGTTGAGAAGCACCAGATATCACTGCTTCAGAAAAAGCATATTTGAGATATTAAGATTCAGCCATTTTTTTTTTAGTCTTTTAACCACATTATAATTATACTGCACCTCAGGTTTAATATAAGAATTTCAGTGAAGAATTTCTTCCTAACATCTGATCAAAATGTACCCTCCTTCAGTTTAAACCCATTACCCTTTGTCTTGTCACTACACTCCCTGATAAACAGTCCCTCTCCATCCTTTCTGTAGGCCCCTTCAGGTACTGGAAGGCCGCAATTAGATCTCCCCAAAGCCTTCTCTTCTCCAGGCTGAACAACCCCAGCTCTCTCAGCCTGTCCTCACAGGAGAGCTGCTCCAGCCCTCTGATCACCTTCGTGGCCCTCCTCCGGACTTGATCCAACAGCTCCATGTCCTTCTTATGCTGGCAGCCTCAGAGCTGGATGCAGTACTCCAGGTGGGGTCTCACAAGAGCGGAGTACAGGGGCAGAATCACCTCCCTCAGCCTGCTGCTCACACTTATTCTGATGCAGACCAGGATACTGTNACCGACCCCTGAGGAATGTCACTCGTCACTGGACATTGAGCTGTTGACCACAACTCTTTGAGTGTGACCATCCAGCCAATTCCTTATCCACCAGGTGGTCCATCCATCAAATACAGGTCTCTCCAATTTAGACACAGGGATGTCATGCGAGACAGTGCCAAATGCTTTCCACAAGTCCAGCTGGATGGTGTTATTTGCTCTTCCCTTATCCACCAACACTATAACCTCATTGTAGAAGGCCACCAGATTTGTTAGGCAGGACTTGACCTTACTGAAGCCATGTTGGCTGTGACCCATCACCTCCTTATTTGCCATGTGCCAGAGCATAGTTTCCAGGACGATCTGCTCCATGATCTTGCAGGGCACAGAGGTGAGACTGACCAGCCTGTAGTTCCCTGGGTCTTCCTTTTTTCCCTTCTTAAAAATGGGGGTTATGTTTCCCCTTTTCCAGTCAGTGGGAACTTCATCAGACTGCCACGACTTCTCAAATACAATGGAGAGTAGCTTAAGTCACTTCATCCACCAGTTCCCTCAGGACCCGTTGATCCTTCTCATCAGGTCCCATGGACTTGTGCACCTTCAGGTTCCTTAGATGGTCTCATACCTGATCTTCTCCTACAGTCAGTGGTTCTTCATTCTCCCAGTCCCTGCCTTTGCCTTCTGAGACTCAGGCAGTGTGGCTAGAGCACTTGCTGGTGAAGACTGAGCAAAAAAGTCTCTGAGTTACCTCAGCCTTCTCCTGCGTAACTGCGTCTCCCCTTTCCTTCCAGAGGGGGCCCCATTTTTCCTAGATGTCCATCTATCACTGATGTACTATAGAAGCTTTTCTTGTTGCCCTTGACACCCGTGGCCAGATTTAATTCTATCCCTGGCTACTTGGACAATTTCTCTGTATTCCTCCCAGGCTACCTGCCCTTGCTTCCACCCTCTGTAGGCTTCCTTTTTGTGTTTGAGTTTGCCCAGGAGCTCCTTGTTCATCCATGCAGGCCTCCTGGCATTTTTGCCTGACTTCCTGTTCATTGGGATGCATCGCTCCTGAGCTTGGAGGAGGTGATCCTTGAATACTAGCCAGCTTTCATGGGCCCCTCTTCCCTCCAGGGCTTTGTCCCATGGTACTCTACCAAGATGCGAAGAAGACCCCTGAAGGGGTCAAAGTTTGTTTTTCCAAAAGTCCAGGATAGTGAGCTTGCTGTCTGCCCCCTTCGCTACCTTGAGGATCTTGAACTCTACCATTTTATTATCACTGCAGCCAAGGCTGCCCTTGAGCTTCACATCCCCTACCAGACTCTCCTTGTTTGTGAGAACAATGTCCAGCATGGTGCCTCTCTTTGTTGGCTCCTCTATGACTTGGAGAAGGAAGTTATCTTCAACACATTCCAGGAACCTCCTGGATTGCTTATGCCCTGCTGTGTTGTCCCTCCAACAGATAATGCGGTGGTTGAGGTCCCCCAGGAGGACCAGGGCTTGTGAACATGCGGCTGCTCCTATCTGTTTATAGCCTTTCTGGTTGGGTGGCCTGTAGCAGGCTCGCACTATAACATCCCTTGTCCCTGCCCTGCCTTTAATCCTGACCCACAAGGTCTCAGTTGGCTCCTCATCCATCCCCAGATGGAGCTCCATGCACTCCAGCTGGTCACTGACACAGAGGGTGAACCCCTCCTCATCTCCCCTGCCTGTCCTTCCTAAAAAGCCTGTATCCTTGCATTCCAACACTCCAGTCATAGGAGCTATCCCACCACATCTCCATGATGCCAGTAAGATCATAGCCCTGCAGTCATGTGCACATCTCTAATTCCTCTTGTTTGCTCACCAAGCTATGTGTGGCTGCACAGAGGCATTTCATTTGGGCCCCCGATGAAGCTGACTGACTGGCTGGAGTGGCTGGAATTCCTTTGTGCTGCACTTGAGGTGCTCTCCTGCTGCCCTGGGCATCTATCGCTGGCACTGGCATCAAACTGGTAGGAGTGGGATCGATTGACGCTCCCCTCTCTGGGCAACTTTAGCTTAAAGATCTCTTTACCAGTTTAGCAAGCCTGTGATGCTCTTCCCCTTATCCAACAGATGGACCCCATCAGCCCCCAGCAATTTATTACAATATTGAAAGTGATTAGAAAATAAAAATATCTGTTCTAAGTTCTGTTAGATAATCTTTCCTTTGCTTTTCAACTTAAACTGAGCAATGAAAAACAACTAAAGGATACACTTAGTGTATTTTCAGTGCAAAGCTACACAATATTATCCGGGAAACAGAATTAAACTTTCACCAGAATTTCCAATTTCTTCTGATAAGCTAAGCTATAGAGTTTGTTGTTTGGACCAAGTTGCAGGATGTGATTTGATAAAGGGGGAGCCAAATTCATCTGTTCCCATCTCCTCCCCATTCAAACATAAATACGTTGCAAGCCTCATGTAAACCGTATTTTACTCCTAGTTTTCACAGGGGTGTCTCCAAATCTCCCTTTTCACTCTCTAATATTCAGCCCTCCTTGAATTTCTCTTGCCAAGCTACTGCTAATGTAGAAGGAAAATACATATTTAAATCCCTCTTCTACTAATCAAATCTGAATAAATAAAAAGGCATCATTTAATCATTAGTCTGAACCAAGAATGACAGTAATACAGACACAGAGGAAGTCTAAGTAAATAATTTTAATTTTGTTTGGAGTTTTTTTCCCCCTCTAACTTAAGGGTGACCATTAAACTCCACTTTCCTCTGCCATTTGAGAGTTATGTGGTAATCCCAAACACATGAAAATAAATTGTTTACTCCACCTCCTCCTCCTCCTCCATGCTCTCTGCATTTATGGTGGTTGTAACTTTGCTACTCATAAAGAGCGACAGAGAATGAAGACCAAATGCAGCAAAGTCAGCATTAACTAATAAAAGGAAATCTCATCACAGAAGGAAAAAGTTATCAGCAAACTTAAAACCCATCTGAAATGAACACACAAATCTACTTCCCAGCAGTCCTGCAAATTAAAAGCAAATTCCTGCAAGGAGTGCTCAACTTAGAAAAGGGGATGAGGGAAGAAGCAAGGAGAAATAAGTAAAGTGAGAGATGCTCTGTGTGCACATTTATATACATAATTTTTTCTTATTAGCATAGTTACTGGACAAGCCTATTTCCTATGGTTCTAAATATACAGCTTTAACATGTTATTTCTTGTGAATTTTAAATGTACAATTTCCACTGCAGCTTCCAAGTCATTAAACTTAAGACAAACATCTGAGCGAAGAAAATAAAAAAATACATATATTAAATAATTTTTAACAAAACTAGATCAAGCAGAACTTCACTTAAGACCTTTTCCAAAAGTAACAGGATAATCTAGACAAGTTTAGCAGATACAAGTTACTTCCAAAGTCAAAGAAAATGGAAATTAACCTTTCACAACAGATAGATCTACAAGCATACTGTATGTTATTAACATCTATACCAGGATCTTCTACTTTCATTCCAATATCCCCTTCTTTGGCAGGATAAATCTTCTGAATTCACTAGAATCTCTAGAGACTGCCTTAGAAAAAAATAACAAAACCACAAACATAACCACACCAAAGCTCTACATTTTTTATTTATATGTGTACACAAAAAATTATTCTATGCTTATTAACATTGTATATGCACAAGTTAAAGCAAAAGATTTTAGCATTTTTTCTAACAAACAGGAGAAAAAACTTTTTTATGTAAACTTCCTTTAGAAGCAGAAAAGCAATATTTATTGTCAACACAGTATCTTTTCAACAGCAAATGCATTTTCAGAAATATTTTGATTAATATTTTAGGTATATGGAACTTGATATTAACTGTGGTAAAATTCAAGGTAATAGGATACGCTAAACTATTTGAAGAACATTAGTATAGTAATATTTATTTATGAGGCAGTAAAACAAGGGGAGAAAAAAGCTCTGAAGTGAAAGTTCTGCTCTTTCAACGTTTCTGACAAATGCTTTCGAATCATACTTATTCAGTAGGGCGGTTCAACTAATCAAGCTCCTTTTAATGTTCCTAAAAAGTACTTTAATCCATCAGTCCAAAGAGCATCCCACACAGAGCAGCCACAATCAGGGCACTGCGGCTTCACGTGGAGACGTTTCTCCACGACGCAAGGGAGCGGGACCGGGTTCAAGGTGCACCGCTCCGACGGGGAGTACTGTGCGGTCAAGCATTAACAATATGCCAACACCACGAAGTCAAATTCAGGTCAGACTTTGAAAATCATTCACACCAGTAACGCTTGCGCACACGCAGAGCCCCGTGGAAACCCCCTCGGGAGGATGCAAGTACAGACCTCCTCTGCGGTCCGTAACCTAACACACAGCCCAGCCCATCTGGGCACACAGACCGACTACCCAACACAGGTTCCCAGATGAGGGCACAAAAGACTCCAATACCTAAGCAAGCACAACTAGTTTCACACTTCGCCATATACATCAAACAAATGCCCTCTTAAATTAAGATCGCGCCGTTTTCAGAGAAGCGACATGAAGTCATATTCATGTTCGCCAGCAAGCTTAGATGAACTACACTCTTCTCGTCTGTGATGTGGAAACAAAGAAGAATGATAAAAACAGAACATCTATTAAGTTCAATAAAAACTCATGAATGAACATAGCTCTGAGAGCCTGTTGCTGACTTAAAAGTACGTATTATTTTATGAGCTATCATGCCTGTTTAGGAAACTGGTTATTTATAAAAAAAAATAAAAAAAAATTACTATAAGCACACCAAAACCCCCAAACAAACCCTAGTAAGCTGAAACCTTTGCCACCCAGCCCAACAGGATATTTTCACTGAGTGGCAGGGGCAAGGGAAGCACAGCAAAGTCCTAAGCATCACCCATCCTTTCCCAGGCCTGCTGCTGCAACCACGCAGTTAATATTTTGCTGCTGGTACTCTGTGATGGAGATGACGTGTTCAGAAGTCTCTTCCATTCTTTTCCTTGCTTTCCTTCTTCCTCCTCCCCCTCATTCAATTTTGTGTCATGTTCATTTTGTTTGTTTGTATGAGCGCAGAGCAAGTGAACTGAGCCCACGTCGTCAATTAAACCAAAGTCAATTTGGAGAGAAGTACAGAAGGTTAATTAACTGCTAATGATTTTGGCATTTGTTTAGGTTAGTCCCTTAACTTAATTTATTGATGTGACAGTATATCAATGTGCCATGATTTATAAAAGACACTTGAAAAGCAAAAAGGTTGGTCATACAACATTCAGAGTTGCACACTAAAAATATGTACAGGTGTAATAAAAATTGCTTTAAAGAAACACTCTCAGATTATAAACATTAATTTCACACCTGAAACAACCTATCAGAGGAGAACTGCTCTGAGAACCAGCCAAGCCTAACAGAGCCACAGAGTATTCTCCACTGTTAGCAAAGTGTAAGTACTTGAATTCTTAAACATGGGTTTAGAAATTTAGTGCCGGGCTGCCGTTTCCAAAGCCCTCTCCGAGGTCATTTCACGGCATACCCTGATGCACTGTATTTTTCATAGCTGCAAGTAACACTGAAAATCAGAAACATGCAACACTGACGCAGATTTGAATGAAAGCTGCTCTTACAATGAGTTCAACGTAAGCTGTGACACAGACAGTACAACCCAGTAAAGTTACTTCAAGTTAACTTTTATGTAAGAAATTAAAGCCAACTGTGACAATGACATGAGAGGATAAATAAACACGATTCTCAACCACTTTCAGTCACGGGTCAATCTTTCAGGCTGAAGCACTCAGGCTGAAGGACTCAAGCACAGTCGGGTCAGGCACAAGTACGAATCACAGCATGAGTCAAGGAAGCCACTTCTTCCTGCTGAGATGGGAAGGCACAGCGGCACGACTTCGCTGAAAACGCGGAAGGTGGCTCTCTGTAGCATTTAGGATTTTGAACAAAAGCAAAAATTAACATCTGTGGGTTTTTTCCCACAAAGGAACAGAGGCGCTTTCTTACCGACTTTAGACATAGTGCATGCACCTTCTGCCTACGGAGGTTAAAGCTGAGATGAACAGGTAACACACTGGTAACACTCAACACCACAAGGTGACAAGGAATCACCCTGCCATTCATCTATGCACCAAGATCTTAATTAGGCATCTAAACAAGAGCCTTTTGGGATTCCATCAGAAAATGATGGTACAGGTGAAAGTCTCCCATGTTAAGGGTCATGCACAAGGACTACAGGAGGAAAGGAACAGCTAGAAACAGCTGTCCAACCACAGTCTTTTTCTCGCTCTAATAGCAATATTGCAGCTCCACATTTTAAGTTCTAAAGGACTGAGAGTCAATCATGAACCATCCCATAGTCAGGATATTTAGAACAAACTAAAAAAACGTGGCACATTTTTAGCAGATGATAATCTGCAGTGCAAATGCAGAACTCAGGGGTAAGAAAGAGACTGAGACAGCAATCAGCTTTTATTGCAGTAATACAGTGGACCTGAATAAAAGATAATTAAGTTAATAGTGAACTTTCACCCAAATAAGGTCTCTCCATCATTAACAGGCTGTAGCCAAGACAAAGGTAAATAGAAGATGATGATAGGAAAACATTCAGGAAAGTGTTTTAAAAATAGCCCTATTGGTACAGAACATCATGTGGCTACACTGCCATCATATATAGTACATAAATTCCAAGGCAGATATATTTAAAGAAGTGTGGATGCTTATCCAACATCCTAAATCAAGAGCTACAATAAATAAAAGATTAATGACATTTGTTGTTGGGAGAAGACCCTCAGAGAAGAAGGAATTTTACATTGCGGAAAACAATGAAGTAAAAACACAGACATTAATTTTCACTATCTCCAGTGAACTTCTGCAAAATAAACACGTTTGCAGACCTTGCTGGCCACAATAAATATCAGAGCAGCACCCATCTAAGAAATAATAAAAATATTAATAGTAATAATAATAACAACAACAGCAACAACAGTCGTCAAGATATAAAACCACCACTATTTTCACTCTCACCATTTCACTAGGGTAAGAATCAAAGGAATTCCAATCTATTACAAACAAGACTGGTGCAAACAGAGCCTGATGAGAGCAGGGTTGTGTGTTTATGCACAACCTGTCACAAGAGGGAATATACACATTTTTCTCAAAGCCTGACTAGACAGACCATACTTGTTAAAAAATACTCAAAGACGAAGAATGATGATCTTGCTTTTGCAGCATGAGAATGAAACAGAGAGTACTGAGGTATAATTCTCTGCTCTTCTACAGCTGTGTTGTCAGTACGACTCCAAGGAAGTCATTTCACACCTTGACCTTTTCTTCTCTACCCAAAGTACTTAAATTGCTATCCTAAACTGTAATAACAAATGAAATGTTGTTATTTACTATGCACTGTTATGTAGTAATAGTATCCCTGAAATGACATGTACGCAAAAGACTTTAATATGTACTGTGCCATAAACCAGTCCTTACTGGCCAGAAACTCATGAAGGATTAGCACTGCACCAAACGCAGCACAGAAAAGGGCCTGAACAGATTCCAGCTCTTACTTCGTTCTGTCGTATCCCAAGGCAGCTGTCAGGAAGCGGAAGAGATTCAGCTGCTTCCTTCACACCTCATGTTTCTACCTGTCAGCCACAGCAGCTTCAGTGTCACTCCTGCATTACAGTGATATCACGATACACATATACTGACTGTGCTGGCACAGGCATACTCTCCTCCAGCTGCAAAAGAAAGCACTGGTAGCTGCTTAAATAGAATTGCTAGGTCACCCTAAAACCAAGCTGCACACCTGCTTAGTCCCGTCTTCAAAGTGAGAGGCAGAGCCACTGAGAGACCACTGTCATATCCAGTCTCTTCATCCCTTAACTCCCTCGGATATACAAGGACTATATATCTCGTGGCCATCTGCATGGAGAATTTGTGGTTTGGTGAATGCACGATGGTTCGGTATGATTTTGCCTGGGACAATCAGGAATAGATCTCATGCACTACCACCCTCCCACCATCTGAATGACAAATGGCTGCAAAACTATTTTCTCTCCTCCTCAGTGTCCCTGAGTTCACAGCTACCCAAACCAGACCCAGTTCTGGCTTTCCTGTGACACCTTCCTTACCACATGAGAGTCAGAGCTGCAGACCCAGAGAACTGCAACTCTCTTCTTGTTCTCTTCTGGAAATGGAGGAATGTGGGAGGAAAGACAAAAAGAGAAACGGTTGCTTTTATAACTCCCATCCGCTCCTATGCCAGCTGTACCTGGTGAATTCTCTCTTTAAGAGAAATCCCACAGGTTTTCACATCAGGCTTTTACACATTGTTATAACATGGTCTAAGTTAGCCTCTCAACACACCCCTGTGTCCTCCCAAGTTTCATGACATGCTGCATGTCTGAAAAGAAAGCATGATACAGAAAATGTGAAAGTGCTTCACTTGCAGGTTTCAGATGCTATTGGAAATGCCTTATTGATCCAGCCACACACAGCTCTCAGATGTTATCAGGCGGCTCCAGGAACGCAGCCACTCAAGGCAAACACCACAGAAATGGCAAATATCATAGAAGCTGGAAGATCTTTTTGCCATTTTGAAAATCCTTCCATTCAAAACCCTAGCCTTTTATTTGCTACAAATTCTGAAATCCAGAATTCATTTTTCATTTGCTGCTCATGCTGCTTTTGCTTCTGTCCCGCTTTTGATCATTGCACAGCAACAGCACCGCGGATTCATTGCTCTCAAAGGAGCAAAGGTGGTCATTCTTTCCCCTCAGACCTATGCCAACAGTCAAGTGGCTTTCTAGCTTCACTTTAAAAACAAACAAAAAAAGTCCAAAACAAAACCCCCACAAATCCTAGGGAGATGAAGTAGAAGCAGTTTGATTTATCTTCCTCAGTAAAATGCATACTGCTTTGACTACTAGTAAAACTACCTCCTTGCAAAGTGCTGAAAACTATGGAAAGAAGGCTGCGGCAGAGAGTGTGTGAGACTACAGCCCAGTTTGTTAACAGCCAAAGCTACGCTTGCTCTGCAAGACAGCATCACACACAACTAGTCTTCCCACCACACCAAAAAGTTTAATCAATCAGCATTCAGGTCCACCAGCTGTTTTAAAAAAAAACCAATATTTGCATACAGATAGCCACTAGAATTACCTTCTAATGTATTAGCAATTTCTATGGACTAGGATTTGTCAGGATTTCTGTGGGTCTTTAAGAAGTAGTTTAAAATAGGTCAGGAAGTTTTACAAGCACATACTCTTTTTCTGATATATGATAATAACAACAAGAGCATGCACAGAAAGTTTCAAGAGGGACTCAGATTGATAAAGGGAACAGAAGTAAGTGGGTATCTAGAAAACAAACACAGCCTGATTATAGAAGAGGCTGAGGCACCGCTGTTAAACAAAGCTCTTTTTCTCAAAGCTGGCTGCTTATAATAATCTCTTATTGCTAATGAAATCTTCCCCTTGCCCCTATATTATTTTTTTAAAATGACACTCAACCCAAAGCTTGCTATTAATAATTTCTTGATAGGTACTAATCTTCCCTAATCAACACTAGCAGAGACCTAGAGTTTCCTAAGTGAAAGCCAATACTTGGTGCTTAAAGATGAGGCTCTTCTGTCCCAATTGTCAAAGCATTTAGTATCCACTGATATTCTTCAAGATATGATCCACCTTAAATTATTGATCAAGAGACTGGCATTTTTTTCACTCTCCTACTCTTCATATCTGAAGGTAGCCCATAACCCCATTGCAGATTTTGTTTTCTTATTTTTATGAAAAACAGGGCGGCCTGGTTTTTTTGCATGAGTTATTAACCAAGTTGCTGAATGACATGGATTTTGAGCCGAGGCGAGAGGGGAAAAGGAGGAAGAGAGAGCTGGCATCCAAAGCTGAAGGAGCTCCTGCCGAGAAACAGGGTAGCCAGTCTTCTTATTGCTCAAAATTGAAGAATATAATACTGCATTATCAATTTTTATACAATGTCCAGCTAGAAAAATTGGTTTACATGGTAACAGATACATAAAAAACATGAAGAAAATATTCTCTGTGGGACTTGCACCTTCAGCATATGCTTTACTGTCTTTAGTCCTTTCAGCTGCAGAAATTCAGGGACAGATACACAAGGGAGTAGCTGGGGAAAACAATTGCCACTCAAACGTTCATAGCAGGTCATTTAAGGATTCTTACTAGTGTGAGGGGGGAAGAAACAATTTGAAGAAAAAGCTTCCAACAAGCTATACGTGCTTTTACATCCAAAGGGAGTGCTTATGCTTGACGTGTCTCCTGACCCATCATTAGAAGCCAGCATGTTTGCACCCCAAAGAGATTTTTCTTTTCAATAGGACTACAGTAGAGTCAGTAAGACAACTAGTGCAGAGGCTGATAATTTAGGAAGAACATATATGTGTGCTGGGTAAAACAAGACATCAGCTAAAGATTCAGCTGTTACTGTTAACTAGTAGTACCAATACATGCTAATTATATACAGATTCAACCTCATGCTAAAACTGCAGCATTTCAAGCTCCCATGGCACCTGATGGTGGAAGGTCTGTGGGTGCTTAACAAGACAAATGCAGCTTTGCAGCCTGTTTGCTCCGGCTGCTCTTCCAACGCAGTGAATTCCCCCAGGCCCCTATTTTCATCTCAGACCCAGTTTCTTTTCTGCAGACAGCCTCTTGCTCCTACCATTAAATATGTCTCTATCCAAGGACAGGCAACCTTTAAGACGCAAGCTTTTCCTGAAGAGTGTTTCGTCCATGTTTGCCCTTGTTTTGTCCCTGAGGACAGAAAATGTTGATGAGGACTTGGGGAGGGTGTGAGGTGCTGTGTGTACTAGCAGGAACACGTGAGTTCTGCTTTTGTCCTCAGTACTGCAAGAAAAACATCCAAATCCTCAAAAACAGTCATTGTTGTGCATTGGAGCTGCCTTAGAGACAGATGCTGGCTTGAATAACAGTTTCCATAACTTTCCTGATTTCACTGCTGATGTTTTCTACCCTTTACACTACTCCTTCTTCTCTGACAATTTTATATATATATATATATATATATATACACTCTCTCAAAGACATTAAAGAAGAAACCAGGTTCTAGGTTCCCGCAGTATCATACCTCATCTTGGATCTTAGAAATAGTCAGTGATACGAAACATCCAATGCTGACATCTTGTAACAGCAGACTACAGAGAGTCCTGCTTCTCGCCACCCAGCCTCTGCATGCTGGCAACACACATCCCAAAGGATGAGCAGCAAAGTCAACTCCAAGAACTGGATACCTCCTTACGTGTTCCTGACATTAGGCAGAAGGGCAGTGTATTGGGTTTGTGTGGCAAGGTTTTGGTAGTGGGGGGGCTACAGGGGCGCTTCTGTGAGAAGCTGCTAGAAGCTTCCCCTGTGTCTGACAGAGCCAGTGTCTGCCGGCTCCAAGACAGACCCGCCGCGGGCCAAGGCCAAGCCCATCAGCAACGGTGGTAGCACCTCTGGGGTAATATAGTTAAGAAGGGGGAAAAAACCAACTGAGCAGTTGCAGCCAGAAGAGTAAAGAGACAGAAGGGAAGAGTGTGAGGAGTCCTCCCCCCGAAGAGGAAGGAGCAGCAGAGACAGTGTGTGATGAACTGACCACAACCCCCATTCCCTGTGTCCCTGCACTGCTGGGGGGAGGAGGGAAGAAATCAGGAGTGAAGTTGAGCCCAAGAACAAGGGAGGGGTGGGGGGAGGTGTTTTAAGATTTGGGTTTATTTCTCACTACTCAACTCTGATTGGATTGACAATAAATTAATTTTCCCAACATGAACCTGTTTTGCCTGTGATGGTAATTGGTGAACAATCTCTCCCTGACCTTATCTTGACCCATGAGGCTTTTGTCATATTTTCTCTCCCATGTCCAGCTGAGGAGGGGAGTGATAAAGCAGCTTCGGTGGGCACCTGGCCTCCAACCAGAGTCAACCCACCACAGGTAGTTACTCTAATATGCTCCCACATTTCAGTCCTACATCCAGTTTCAGGTAAGAAATTGCCAGTTGTCTTCACTATGATGGAACCATGGTTTCCTCTGGAATTGATTCTTCGTTGAGAGCACTGGACACACTGGTTACTGTGCATGTAGAAAATGTACTTTTCCTAAATTAAACTCTCTTTAGGAATGTAGCTAAGCTAAAGCACAATCCCTCAAACCCAAACACACTCTTCTCTGCATGCTCTGAAACATCTTCCCAGCACTGCCAAATTTGAACTCTCCTCACACCCAAACTTCCTAGAACATTGCCATTTGGGGATGAGGAGGAATATGCCTTTCTGCTGCTCACTTTCCATATATTTCCAATACCACTAAATGCTTCTGACCAAATCTGGTTTTAATGCATCATCATGCAGTGACAGAAAACTCTAGAAGATTCCGCTGAGAGAATTATGGAATATATAAGCAAACGGAAGATAATTTACAATTAAAGCTTTCGAGCAGTCTAGATTACAGAATCTACATCTAATCCTGGAAACAGACATTAACAAAGAAATGCACGGTCCTAGTCTGAGTGTAAATGTTTGCTTTAATTTTGCCATGCTATTTATACTATGAATATTCATATGTTGTTGTAATTAAAATTTAGCACTTGGCACAAATTAGGAGGTTTGAATTGATTTCATTAATCCTTATATCACTGCACTTATTCTATTACATAGCTGGGTAGGATTTACTTAGTTATTTAGAGTCTACCTGAAAACCTTAGGCACTGGCTTTAGAAGAGAAAGGCTCTCCTTTTTGTTTTCTGTGGTAGGCCGCATTACATAGTTTTCCCATGGATGCTCATATTTCCTGATGTTACTGTTTTTTCATGCCTTTCGTAAACTGAGGTCATACGGACAGTACCAATGAAGAATCAGGTAACCAATTCAGTCTGCCCATATACTTAAGTTGGGAGTGGGAGGAAGAGGTCCCTACTCTTTTGCTTTTGTTACAATGAGAATCTGCAAATTTGCCTTTTATCACATGAGAAACATTATAAAATATTCACATTCCCTCTCTGCATTTGCTGCAGAATTGACCATTTGAGTTAATACCACAACTGGGAGCCAGAAATATTTTATCCCAGATCCATTAAACCTGCTTCCTACACAAATCAGATTGGCAGAGTCACTCACTATATATCTATTAAATCTAGTTACTCACTTATTCATCACTGGCTTTTTACATAGCTAGTTGTGATTTAGTCCTTTTGTACAGCCATTAAGACGTTCCCATGAAGAGTACTACATAAGCAGAAGCAATAGGATATTAGCACACTCTACAATTCACTCCATCAATTTATGTGCTGAAGACGAGCTTGGGAACTCCCATGAACTTTAATAGGCACTATGTACACAAATATGCACTGCACTTCTGAGATATTTAGCCTCCTTAAACCACAAAGCCATAAATCACCTCCTCTAGCTAGAGAATACACAAAGAACAGTATTACTGCAATTAGTGGAATTTGTATTGCTAGTCAATTTTATGCAGATGGCCCACAAAAAGTGATGGTAGATAAAAACAGCTAGAAATTACGAGCTTTATGTATGTTCAGTAGATAGACTGTAGTCCAACCTTTGGCATAAATAATATGATTTACATATGAATGCACATGTTGATATTCTGCATATTAAGCATCCGTTTCTGAGGGCTGGTTTCTCTTATTTTGTTAGGAACACTAAGAGCCTCCAACACTCAATAACGTTAATCAAGAATTACTAAAGTTTTGCACAGCTACAAAAATTGTGTGTTTGTGATGATACAGCTACCAAGAAACCAAATGAAATAAGATCAGCACAACAGAGATGAAGTTCTGCTAGCTGTTTCAGTTGTTAGAATAAGCAGGAAGAATTAGCATTAGTCATTCTTGTATTACTACACTTTTGGCCTTTTTAGTGGATACACAACTTCCCTCACCTCTCCCATTTCTTTCCTTCAACTCATGGATTTATTTCATAAGAATTAATTCATTGCAGATTTAGATCTGTCATTCTTGTGAGTCTCAGTCTATTCACTGATAACACATACCTTCACTATTCACTTACGTACATAATATGTAAGCTAAACCAAGGTATATTAAAAGGAACCACATGTATACAAACACCCTCCTCATTGCTCTGGCTAAGGTCTCTTCCACATTATCAGAGAAAAGGAGCATTTGATTGATTTATACCCCACTTTCAGACCCTCTTTTCACTCTAGACAAAATGAGGCATCGTAGAATAAAATCATAGAATGGTTCGGGTTGGAGGGGATCTTAAAGATCATCTAGTTCCACTCCCCCTGCCATGGGCAGGGACAGCTTCCATTAGACCATGTTGCCCAAAGCCCCATCCAACCTGGCCTTGAACACTTCCTGGGAGGGGGCACCCACAACTTCTCTGTGCAACAGGTTCCAGTGCCTCACCATCCTCACAGGGAAGAATTTCTGCCTAATACCTAACCTAAATCTACCCTTTTTAGTTTAAACAAATTACCCCTGGTCCTTCCACTACAAGCCCTTGGACACAGTCCCTCTCCATCCTTTCTGTAGGCCCCTTCAGGTACTGGAAGGCCACAATTAGGTCTCCCCAAAGCCTTCTCTTCTCCAGGCTGAACAACCCCAACTCTCTCAGCCTGTCCTCACAGGAGAGCTGCTCCATCCCTCTGATCAGCTTCGNGCCGACAAAGATGTTAAACAGTGACAGTCCCAGTACCGACCCCTGAGGAATGTCACTCGTCACTGGACATTGAGCTGTTGACCACAACTCTTTGAGTGTGACCATCCAGCCAATTCCTTATCCACCAGGTGGTCCATCCATCAAATACAGGTCTCTCCAATTTAGACACAGGGATGTCATGCGAGACAGTGCCAAATGCTTTCCACAAGTCCAGCTGGATGGTGTTATTTGCTCTTCCCTTATCCACCAACGCTATAACCCCATCGTAGAAGGCCACCAAATTTGTTAGGCAGGACTTGACCTTACTGAAGCCATGTTGGCTGTCACCCATCACCTCCTTATTTGCCATGTGCCAGAGCATAGTTTCCAGGACGATCTGCTCTATGATCTTGCAGGGCACAGAGGTGAGACTGACCAGCCTGTAGTTCCCTGGGTCTTCCTTTTTTCCCTTCTAAAAAAGAGGGGTTATGTTTCCCCTTTTCCAGTCAGTGGGAACTTCATCAGACTGCCACGACTTCTCAAATACAATGGAGAGTAGCTTAAGTCACTTCATCCACCAGTTCCCTCAGGACCCGTTGATCCTTCTCATCAGGTCCCATGGACTTGTGCACCTTCAGGTTCCTTAGATGGTCTCATACCTGATCTTCTCCTACATTGGGTGGTTCTACTTACCTCTAAATAAGTCTTGGTACAAAATAAAGTTCTTGATTGAAAATTTACAATGCTGCAGCAACTCCATTTATCCTCTATGGAGAAAGGTGAAGATCCAAACCAGTTTTTTCTTCATGAGGTCTCCTATGGTGTTTTAGTCTGGAAGCTGTGATAATATCTTGATAACTTTGATAAAATTACTATATTGCAAAGTGGCAACTTGGCAGACATTAATCAGTGCAGTCTAAAAAGAACCTTCCATGAAGCTTACATTTACTACCATCTTCCTGGACAATTTCTGTCTGACCATCTTTAAGTAGATGTTTTCCTCCAATGATTCAGTAATCTTTCTAGTGTTAGCTGGTACGTACCCCCTCCTTGAGAACTAGTAGGCTAATATGATGCTCTTTCACTTATGGCATCAGCTACTCACTGCTTAATTCGGGCCTCATTGCTGCTTGGCTTACACCACTCTGTCAGGAAAAGGTGGACACATCAAAGGGATTATTCTCTTCTCAGACCTGTTAAAGAAGACTACTTCAGGAGCTACAGCCTTATTACGGCACACATACTGGTCTATGATACCTGTTAGTGACACACAGCTTTGCCAATCCCACAGGAATCAAGATTCCTTTAGAGGTTAAATTTCCAGCTGCAGCTGCCTTCAATAGATTGAAAACTCAATTCTCAACAGGGGAGTAAGATCTATTATCAATTTAAGTGGGGAAGACTCTCAATGGAGAAGGAAAGGTAGGAGCTCTTTCTAGGTTTGGCTGCCAGCAAGGTCAGAGTAATGAGAGGTACACAGCATTAGCAATGCAAAACACTCAACTCCAAAAGTCACTTCCCTCACTGATCTGCACTTGACAATCTTCAGAAATCATTCCAGGGAGCATCTATTCATTCACTGCCTTGCCTGAGATCTACAGCTTGAGGAGAGGGCTTTTTATAAGCAGAGTGGAGTGAATTAGTAAGGAGTGATTTTCTGCCACCTCTTGGTTTTTTTATCTGAGGTATTATACGAGAATGCACAAAGCGTTTTTCATTCAAAGCAAGAACATCAGGAAATCCAGGCAGACTCCCATTCCCTCTTGCTCTACAGCTCTGAGCACTCCAAGTGAGTACAACCACTTGCTTTTGCAAGTGCAACATACTATCTGATGGCACACTGATACAGGTTCTACCAAATTCTGCCACTGATTGGAAGTATTAGAACACATGTAAAATAACAGAGAACAAAAAAAGTGAGACAAGAGGTGTTATAAAAAAAAAGTCTCATTTGCGACACTCCAGCGAGCCACAGCAAATTTTAAGGACCTGCATGTCAAATGGCCACCAAAGGAGTGATCTCTGTTATGCAGAATCATGTTGTCTAATTATGATGGCTTGATTTTTATTTATACAAGCAATTAATAAATTTTTGAACAGAGTTCCTCAGATGTCACAAAGCATTCTTCTTTTTCATAGCCAAACTCCTAATGATCCGTGGTATCTCACTTGGATCCTCAGAAGAAAATTTTGCCCTCCGAATGAACACTAGTGCAAAAGACTGAGACAAAGAGTAAGCTCTTCCCATACTTTCTACTGTGCTTTCTAGACAGTTTGCTAGTAGAAGAAATTAAAACAAAACACATCTTTCAAGATTTCATATGGATTAAAAAAAAAAAAATTATTAAAGGAAAAAAAAAAGGCAAACTCCTCTCCAAAGAGAGCATACTCAGCTTTAGTTAAACTACAAAAGCACAACAGTGCACATCATATCAGGGTATTTCCTGTGCTAGGACTGGGTTCAGCCCTCCATTCTTTGTAACCTAACTTTAATTCTTGGTTTTATTAATAAAATTAGAATGAAAAGGAGTAAGTCATTAGGGGTATGTCCTGGTTTTTGGCTGGGATAGAATTAATTTTTACAAGTTGAGAGGTAACACAGCCGGGACAGCTGACCCAAACTAGCCAAAGGGGTTTCCATACCATATGGCATCATGGTCAGTATACAGGTGGGGAGCT
>VXBL01002476.1:113612-124646 GCA_013400195.1 Aramus guarauna | reverse complement strand
GGTCAGTATACAGGTGGGGAGCTGGCCAGGGAGGGGGGATCACTGCTTAGGGCTGGGCTGGGCATCAGATTCCAGGGGTGAGCAAATTGCATTGTGTATCATCCCCTTTGTATATGCTAAGTGCCATTGTTGTTATTTTCCTCTCCCTTTGCTGTCCTAGTAAACTATCCTTATCCCAACCGATAAATTTTACCTTTTTCTTCCGATTCTCCTCCCCATCTCACCGAGGAGGAGAGGAGTGAGTGAGCAGCCTAAGCTGGTGCTTAGCTGCTGGCTGGGGCTAAACCATGACAGGATATCACTACTTTTCTTTTTTTGCACTATATGGTTCAGTTTTGTTAAGGAAGCCATTTGTACAGTGGAGAAGAATAAATCAGATAATGTAAAATAATATGCAACAATATCTAAAAGCCTACATTATTGTACTCAATTATATTATTTTGTCCTACCTTCCATTATGATCTTCACTATGGGTTTTAATTATTTCCAGCCACCACTAATGAGGTCAGAGACCATAAAATATCAGCGTATACAAGAGTCACTAAAAGATGGGTCAGTCTCCTTTTAGATTAGAAAGGTTTTAAAAGGGAGCTTTCCACTCCATCTCTGGAACAGAAACCTCTTCCTTCTTTTACTTCTAAAGAGAACATGCACGTAATTGTTAGGGTTTTTTCTTGCCATTAGTCAGGTTACAAGAAACTTCATTATAAAAAGAAAGATGTTATGTTCTACCTTTGCACTACTTGGTAGCTTAAAAAAAAAACCTAATGCTTTCTTCTGCCACTCTCTATCCACTTGCACTTAGCACACATTGATTTTTATCCCATCTTTTTAAAGGAGTGTCAGCCATCACAGTTCTGTTTTGTTTACTTTCATCAATACTGGCGGGAACATGTATCACATTTGAGGAAAAAAAAAAACCAAAACCAGGGGATGGTAGCTAACAGTTACAGAGGAGAGTGGGGAGGAAAATGGCAACCATGCAGCACTGGTAGTTCTCTTAAGTAACAAAACTTCCAAACCCTCTTTCTGTGGCTTGCAATCTTAGTATTTTGCACAAGGTGGGTCTTCTCTTTTATAATAGTAAGCCTATGCTACAATTTCAGTGAGAAGGTAGGCCAGGAACTAGCAAGAACATTATTGTCTCTCTTTCAACCAGTTACCCATATTCACAAAGCCTACTGCACCTCATTATTTTTGATACTTCTATCCCCCTCTCAAATATGTATATATCGGTTGGCCAATTCAAAATTTATTCTGGAAGAAAACCAGACAGCACAATCATCCCTTATATGACATAAATTTACATAGATGTAGAAGCAGCAGACAGGCTATTCTATTAATCCTCAGCACTTAATAAGCTGGCACGAAGGACTGCAACATCCCTCCCACATATAAGTATGCTGCACCTTTACTTGTGCAAGTACATGGTACCTTGACTAACCTTGGAGGGTGAAGGTGCAGTTTATGTGAAAACATGAATGGTGGTGTGGTCACAGGGAGGTCATAGCTGAGGCTTTGCACTGTGCTGTCACCAGAATGATGCAATGCTTTCTCACTCACCCTAACAGCAATGCTTCTGGACAGCCTGCTTTGTGAGGGTATCTTCTTTTACTTTCTTTACAGACATGTATCATAGAGCTGTGCTGCCAGGCTTCCCTCTAATTTCACACTGGCATCCACTAGTAGTATCATCAACTAAGGAAACAGCCCTGCACCTGTAAATACATCAGCGAGGTTCCTTAGCAGCCTGCTCATTTGCTTGTTTTCAAGTTATCTTTACCCGTCCTAGATTGCAACTTTTATTTGATGTTATTAAGAACCTTTTTAATGTATTGTCTAGTGACTTTTCACTACTTAAATTTATTTTTGGCATTAAGCAACCATTAGCCAAAATACAAGTATCTAAATTATTAGTATTTCCAGGTCAGAGGAACTTAGTTTCATTAAATGGGAGCATCTTGTAATTCTTATATGTGATTTTTACCTGTGTTCTTATTTGTTGATGGCTTAAATATTTATAGTGAAATCTCCCGTGGATATCAGCTGCTTAGTAATTGAGATTACCCAGACCCACTGAAGAGAAGCACTTAAAAAAGCTGCTCAGTGAAAGAATATCCCTCGTGTCAGATACGGTATGGACTGATAGTATGCAGAGAGCCCTGCCACAATACTGACCTAAGAGAAAATGTAGATGGAAACTTTACATTTCTATCCATTGAAATATATAGTTTCTTACTACTGGGTAGCTCAGAGTACCATTGACTTTGTAAGCAGATAAATTATTTTTTAAGTGAGAAATTTCTAAGGAATTACTGCATTCCTTATGAAGACACATGGAAAAGTGTTTGGGCTGTTCAGTGTATATCCTTCACTGAGACATTTGTTGTAAATGCAGTAATATGAGGTGCTACATTAAATACCTGCATAGGCTTTAATTTGATAGCATAAAAGTGTTCCCATTCACAAGCTGGTGAAGTCATCCAAGCAGCTGCCAAAAAAGTTGCAACTGATTCTTTAAGTGCAATACTGGTTTCATGCTGGGAACTGAAGTATAAATGTGACCTGTTAACTCACAGCAGTCTTTGTGCATGATCAGCCCTTAACAAAACCAGCCTGTCTTTCATCATCTCCAGCTCTGTTCTCCCATGTAAAGTGATTTTCATCTATCAGCATCAGACAAGCTCATTTAACATTTTACTAAGTTAGTCTAGGTGCAGAAATAATCTCCTACACAGACTTCTTCATCATGGAGGTAAGGCAGACACAAATTTCTGAATAATTATGGTTGCATAAATTATGGTTGTATATACTGCAATGAGATAACTATAGAAGCTCAATTAGTCCACTCATGATTTCCCCGTTGGAAACCTGTTTATTTTTGGAAGCAAGACTGTGCTTCTTTCCGGAGGGTGTAACCGTTATCTTAAAGCTGGAACTAAAACAGTCACCCATTGCACTAAACACCCCTCACACTGACACAGTGATTTAGAACATACTAGCTAATTGAAAAGCTGACTACATTCCTGATCAGTCCATTTGAACTGGAGAACAAGATGTGATTCATATTATCAATTAAGATATGAGGTTCTGACCTTTAAGCAGAAGTCTCAGCCACCCCGGTGTAAGCATCCTTTGATTGCTCAAGCATGATACCAATTTGTGAGCAAATTCTTGGTGAGTGAACACAAGGTTCTCCAGGGAGAAGCCTGAAATATCCAGATATTAACTATTTATGAAGCAGGATGTGAAGAAAAGGGTGGCCCTGTGCAAGAAAGAGCTCTATCATCAGAAACCAGGCTGAGCTCCCTGCTGAGGGAAAGTAGGGGAGGTCAGAAAATGATGCTCTGGCAAGCCGCTGTGCGCCACATGGAAGGCAAGCAGAAAAAAAACTGGGCTTAGAAGTATCAGCGGGACTAACGGTTCAAATAGGCCTGATTCGTCATGCCTAACTGATCCTAAAAATCTCTGCATAACAACCAGAGGCATGAGATAAGAGACTACTCAAGAGGGTGATTCAGGTCAGGACATTAGTGTAGGCACTCCACCTTCTGGAGATGCCTCTGCCTCTCTCTGCACTGTGAAGGACGGACTCCTGGCTAGCTAATGCAGGGGCCTCAAATCAAATGGTATGGAAAAGTGGTATTTTCAAGAACAGCTACATCACTGCTTCTCTACCAGTAATGTGCTTTGTGGTTATCATCATCACAAATGATCCTACTGCACCATATAAGGGACAGCTCAGTTACCCCACATTACAGTAATTACAATAGTAAATTGGAAAAGACAAAGGGAATCACCCTTGTGTTTAGCCTAGCTATGCTGTGACGAGGCTGGATTAGCAAGGGGAAAAATTTTTTTTGTTTTTTTAAAAATAGAATAAGGTTCATTTCAGTCAATTTCTTTTCATGCATAGCAGAGTCATTTTATCCTACATGTTCTATAGCGCTGTTCCCCAGGGTTGTCTTCTTTTCCATACCAAAGGCTCTTTCACCTCACACTGTAAGTTTGCTACACATGAAAACACTAAACTAGGTACTTAATGTACTACTTCTCCCACGATCCCACCTGAGGAAGGGATGAGAAGAATGACATAAATGCAGCATTAGAACCAGCAGAAAGAATGATTTGAAGAATCACAGCACTTCTCTAAGTCAGTTCAACTTACCAACCAAGGAATCAAAAAGCTCCTGCTTAAAGACATTCCCCCCATCAAAGAGTGAAAGTTTTCTTTCCTCACACAACAGCTGATAATGACATTGGATTACTCCTTCCCTCTATAGGTATCTTGTTCCCTCACTGTCAAACTTTCATCTTTCTGCAAAGGGCAACTGCTAGCATTTTCAGCATATTTTCTACTAAAATGCATTTATTAAACCAGCTGATTTGAGGATAAAGAAAACCTCCCAGTATCTCCCCTTTCCCTGGAAGGTATGTCATGAGTTCCTACCACAGAACTAACCTGTTACCTGATGAAATCAGCTAACCCTAACCTTCTCAGAGGCAATTTATCCCACTGCAAACCCAATTCCTATTGATGTCCCATATCATGAACTTATGCTGGTGGTAGAACAGAGGACCTGAGAAGCTCCTTGAATACAAAGGATCCGTTCAGTAGGACAGAGCAGACTTCAGAAGGTTTAAGCCAGGCTTGCTTGTCTCATTAAAACTGCAGAGAGAAGTTCTAGCGCTGCCTCTGTCCTCCTTCAGTCAAGAGAGCTGATATTTCCCTACTATTTAAAATTCTTGATCCAGCTGTCCTTTCATTCCTACTTTTGGACTGTGTTCTATAAATTATGTTAGGTGCTTGTTTATTCAAAACACCCACCATCTCCCTAAGCCTTCCTTTGTAACAAGCTGCCAGCTTGCCTCGCTGTTCAGCTGATTCCCATTATCTGGGCTCCCCATCATCTGAATATATTTAGTCTCACCCAAGTAGTTTTGATTATCAAGATTCTATTACAGTCTAATTAGTGACATTTTTATTACTAATTTGTCACTCAGACACTTTTAGTCACATTAAAAATTCCTGCCAGCTTCTCTGAAATTGCTGTGTGCTTGCACTCTTTCTTTTCACACAAGATCAGCTAAGCATTTTTATTTTGCTGGATCCTTGGGAGACTTTTAAAGAAACACTTAGGAAAATTGTCTCAAGTAGAAGGAGACTTTTGAGCGCCACAAAGAGGATCCTGCCCAAGGAAGTGATATGTGGTATTTCACTTCTTAGACATTGGTTTAAATACCACTGAGAAAGACATAAAAAAACCTCAGCACCTTTACGTCCTTTGTAGTTTGTCTCTAAAGGTACAGAAGTAGTTGAGCTCCAGGTGAACATGTCTACAGTCCAACCAAAGCCAGCACCCATCACAGAAGTCTGGTTCAGTATCTGAAGAGGGACTTACTGAATCAGAACACAGTGTGATTCTTGCTCACACTCAATTCATCAGTCAGAAGCAACTCTGCGGTCACTCCCAATAGCACTAAATTTGTGGCTGGCTATGTCATGTGAGTCTCTGAGGAGCTGCAAGCCTAAACAAGCAGGTGGGGTGAGGCTAGACTTGGTGAAAGTCTGCCAAACTCTAGCTGAAACTCAGCCCTACAGATCTGGGGTCAATACAGACATCAGAACAAAACACTGTGTCTTTGTCTGTCTCTCTCCCTATCTCTTCATAGTGTATCGGTCCTTGCAATTGAATGGAAGATGGGGTTTACACATCCATATGGTCTGGAAAGTAATGCATGGCTCAGGCTGACCAAACTCAAGTCGTATCACTGCACCTGCCTTCACTACGCTCTGAATTTAAGAGATAATATCAACCACTGGGTTTAAAGTCAAGGTGTAAGCCTTCCAGAGCAGCACATGCTGGTGAAAGGAGAAAATTTCTGAAGACGTGGTACAGCTAAAAAATGGTATTTAAAATTGCTAACTCGATATCACGCTTTGTTCAAACAAAATCTGTCCTGGACTTTAGAATGCAGCCATACATCCCTTACAAAGGGTTAATAAACAAAGGTAATATGCATCTTATAGGCACAAGCAGTATGTTTTATAACTGTTAATTACATAGATAGCTGCTATTATAAATAGTTCTGAAGCAATCCATTAACCAGATGGCTTTTAGCAAATCAGAATTTATTACTCTTTTATGAGCTACTTATAAAAATGTAACTTTCAGATAAAGAATGTGAAACAGCTGAAGCAGTTGTCCGTATCTGCTTTCCATTATAGCATCTTTAAGGGGAGGAAGAAAGTATCATATTAACTCTGTACAGACACCTCATCCTGTTGGAAACTACTTCTTTTCCTGGGAAAGGGCAACCCTCACTTAGACTTTCATCGCACTGGGGGCCGATGAGGTCTGTCACCAAAGGCAGCAAAGGCAGTTGAGGATAATGCTGCTCTTTTCTGAAACTCTGACCGAAGTCAAGGAAAACAACTACTGTTGACATGAGTAGGATCAGGACGTCTGTCTTAAGTGCCTATGGCTGCCATAAAAGATGATATAAAACATTTGAATAAGTGTCTTGGTATTTTACATGAATTTATTTCAGTAAATTCCTCGTGAATTTACTGAAAAGCATTAAGATTCTGAGCAAGACAAATGTAATTTATTTGCAGCCCAAGACATCAATATTTGTTCACATTTCTAAAGATTTTACATTAGAGATTTTGACAAGGTAAGTGTGGCAGTCTGTGCTTTCAGCAGCTATCCTCTGCACAGGAGAGGGTTAATTTTCAAACATGTCAATAAAATCCATTTCACAAGTCTTATGGCCTAAATAATATCAGTGGGCAATGAACTGGAATTCACGCTCATTTGGAACTTTAATAAACTCCAACAGAAAGCTGGCAGATAAAAAAGTTGAGATTGAAAAATGGCTCCTAATGTTTGGGATTCATTTTACTGCACTCCTCCAAAGAATACTTATCCAAGGAAAGCGTTACTTGGGAAAGCATTGCTGTTTGTGGCTTGTCTGTCTGAGCTTTTTTGTTAAAACCTGACACTCTACTAACTTGTAGGTTTGTGATTTATTTTCATACACAAACTGACATCCAGGATGGTATGCCAGCTCATCACCCACAGTCCATCATACTTTAAGGAGATCGCCGTTAAGCCAAGATTTAATGAAGTCACTGAAAAGTTAACTAATGGTTTCAAGACTTTACAGTGTTTTGCCAACAAGAGCTCAAGGACAATTTATCCGCCTTTACTCTCTAAACATTAATAAATCACACAAAAGACGACGACAACAGCATTCAGTATGCATTGCCACACAGCCATATACAACCTTCATGGTTGGTGAAGGCTTTTGGCCTCTTGCCTTATCACGCTGTTCTGGTTTCAGCTGAGATAGAGTTAATTTTCTTTCTAGTAGCTGGTATAGTGCTGTGGTTTGGATTTAGGGTGAGAATAACGTTGATGACACACTGCTGGTTTTAGTTGTTGCTAGGTAGTTGTAGTGCTTGCACTAAGTCAAGGACTTTTCAGCTTCTCACACCCTGCCAGATGCACAAGAAGCTGGGAGAGCACAGCCAGGACAGCTGTCCCAGACTGGCCAAAGGGATATTCCCTGCCATAGAACAGCATGCTCCCTGTATAACTGGGGAAGCAAGCCGGGAGGCAGATTTGCTGTTTGGAAACAAACTGGGCGTTGGGTGTGGGGTTTTTTTTCCTTCTGCATGTGGTGAGCAATTCAACTGTGCATCACTATTATTATTACTACTACTATTATTGTTATCCTATTAAACTATCTTTATCTCAATTCACGAGGCTTTTTCCCATTCTCCTCCCCATCCCTTTGTGGGGGAGGAAGGGGGGAGCAAGCGGCTGCATGGTGCTTAGCTGCCAGCTGAGGCAAAGCCACGACACATACCCAAAGTCTCCACGTAAGTCTAGCGTTATTGCTAGTATAGTTCTCAATAATCACCATGCACAAAAAGAAGAGTTGCTCTGTATGGTTCTTAGCATAACAGGATCTTTTTCCAACTTTCATTTGTTAAAGAGGAAACAAAAGTCTGGGAATCTCAGATGAACATGTATTTTCACATCATTTGGGTAGAATTTTCCAAAGAACCGAAGGTAGTGAAACTTGCCATTTTCAAATGGAATATGGACGTGTAACTTCTCCAGGCTACCTCAAAAAAGCATTCCTTATGTTTATTTATGTTTGGGTACATTACTACTTCAATGTTTCTCTCAGAATGCCCAAATATGCCATATATTCCCCATAAAAATATAGTGTGTTGATCTTCCCACTCAGCTGCTCTCTCAGCTGCTCTTAGTGTGGATGCAGAATGCCATTTCTAAACAAACCTGCGCTATAGCACTAATACACTTAAACAACACTCTGCCCGAATATTTGTTTTAATACAATTAAATGAATGGTTGCTTCTCAGTCCCAGATGACCCCTGGGACAATTTATTTACTTCAGCACTATATTTCAAATACTGAGTGAACTGGAAGACATCCTAGAAATGGTTTAACATTCACGCCATCATAGTATTGGTTGCTCAGAAAACATATGTTTGAAACTTGGCTGTGGTGCCAGATGCTCCTTTCTACTTTTTCTCTCAGTGTCTGGAAACATTTAGCACTTCAGAAAGATCACAGACAGGGGATGTACTTGCAGTATGATTTTAAACTGATTCTGGAAGTGGTTCCCAAACAGAAAATTAGGTACAATGTGAGAACTAGGAATGCCTCTAAACCTAGAAAAACCTCTTAAGTGACCTCCTGTAGAAACATGTGGCCAGACAATGACTCATCCATGTTTGGACAGAGAGGAAAAGTTCTTCCACAGACACATCAGGGAAGGATTCAGTGATGTGCACTGATGCATATGTGTGTCCCACTTTCATATCCTACTTTTTCCAGATTCCCTGGGGCAAAGTCAACAGCTCCTCAGTGACTGCAGAAAAAAAAATCACTGCAACCCCCAAGGTAGCAGAGACTGAAATGACTTCTGACCTCTCCACATGGAGGAAAAGTGAAAAGGGAAAACGCACTTGGTTTCCCAAACCAAAGTTCAAAAATCTTCAGCCTGTATCAGAGTGGTTTTGTCTCTAATCAGAGCACTATTTCTTACCATTCTCTGTAATTCTGAAGACTTCAGAATGAATTGCCAAATCCACTGATACCTACCATCTACTAGTGTGTAACATACACTTTTACCACCCTCCTGAATACCTACAGCAGTCTTGCAGTGTCAGTAAGAAAAAAGGAACCTCCACACAAGTTCCTCTTTTATAGGCTCAACACCCGTGTCTATGAATGAAGAAAAACACATTAGTAAGCCCAAGTTGCTTCAAATCATCACACTGATTCACACGAAATAGTGATATTCTTGTTTTATAATACAATGTTAGATAAAGAACCAGAAATAAACTAGGAATAAGAAGATTAACAGACTTAAAAACACCTCCAAACCATTCCAAACAAAATCTATTATAGTTCCTTTTTAGCAGCGCATTCAGCTCACAGACGATGATTGTGCCATTCTTCTGGATCTGGGAATGAGCTGCATACTTCTTTACTATAGTCAAATGTGACACATAAAATGTAAATCAAATTTGTTGCCCCAAAGTGTCTTCAAGCTCCTTTTCCCCAACTTTTATGGCTAGTGAGATGGGTCATCAACTATAGCATCCTGCACTGCCATGATAAAGCAGTGCCCTAGACAATGTGATGCTACTGCATCAGCAGGGACGAAGGTTCAATGTGCAGTTATTCATGTTATTTTAAGCAGTCCCCGAAGGGATAAGACAAGTACACTTACAAAAAAAATAAAAATAAAAAATTTGCTAAGACTTGCAGCAAACTTCAACAGATTTTGCACACCTCTAAATTTAATATCTAAATGAGAACAGCAGTAGCATGCACGTGCAATATAGAAGAAAGCTCTTTTAGCAAAGATTTATTACACTAGTAACACTAGAGCCTACCTATTGTCCTGCACATTTTTAAAAAGGACACTGCATATGTATATTTAAATTGCCAGAGATGAACAGTGGGTCACAAACAAAACTTAAAATGTTGAACTGCATCAGCCAAATTGATAGTGCATTTATTATTTCTACCCTTTCTTATACATTTTTGCATAGTCAGTTCTGCTGCCAAAGCATTTCTAGAAGGTGAGTACAAAGGATATCAAGCACTATAATCACTGAATGAAATATGACTGATGCATTAATGCTCACTCAAATCTATAGATCTAAAGAAAAAGCAATAAAATTAAATGCATGATTTAGAAGTAAGCTTAAATACTAAACTGATCCTAAATTCACTGAGGAAAGCAAACTTCACAAATCACTGCCAAGAGCATTAGCAATCTCCCTCCCAGACAAAAGGTCAACTTCAGATGCCTTGTTAATATGTATCTGGGTTTTACAAAGTTCTAATGAGAGTGTTGCTCTATGACAAAGATGCATAGGCCTACAAAAGAAGAGGTGGACAAGGAAAACGACAACCAAGGCAAGTTCAAAATTAGATGATAGCTTTGCAGTCTCCAGGGTCTTAACCTCATTGTCCTTCCTCTGTTGCTAAATAGAAAAGTAAGGTTTGAGATGGCTAGTGGGAAAGACTTGAGGTAGAAGGCAGATAACACCGAGACCAAATAAAGCATATTAACTATAGGTATCAGCTGCCACAAAATTCACTTGCCTCTTGTTTTTCCAACTGGCCAAGGAAACAGAAGAGAAAATAACCTCACATCTGGGCTGCCCTGCCCACCTCCTCAACTTTAGATACCTTGCAGATATATCTAAATTTCTGTGGAGAGCCAGAAGACAACTCAGATCTCTGTCCATCAACTAAAGACGGAAACACTGACACTGACCTAAGAAACTACAGCTAAATGTCCCAAGTAAAGTGAGAGATCACTGGGAGACCCAGTGAATTAACTACTTAAGCAAAATGGGAAGTGCAACTTTAAACCTCGTCAGTGTGACATTTAGTGGACATTTACTGTGCCTCCCTCTTACACTTTCCCTTCTCTTTCAGGAGGCAGAGGGAAAGAGAGATTCACAAAAAAAA